>NIUQ01005526.1:0-10549 GCA_002796945.1 Plectus sambesii
AAAACGCCGCACTGTGACCACACGCGGCAGCAAATGCGGCGGACGCATTTTGCGGCTCAGCCGCAATTGCTGCTTGCGGCAGCATTGTGACCACCGCTTAAGGGTGTTGAGTATGACCCGTTGCATCTTTGAATAAACTGGAAATTAAGCTATTGCCCGTCGATTCAGTCCATATCCATAGAACCGAGCGATAGTCTTACGAAAGTGGTATAATGATCTCCGGAATATCTATTCCGCCACTACGGATTGTTTTAAAAATTGATTCTTCAAAGTAAGATTTCAATTCCAATTCTTACTTAAAATTAAGTCCTGCAATCATAATTAATGGTCTAATGTTTTTTACATAAAAATATTTAGAAAGCACTATCACTTTTCATTGATAATGGACGATTTTCTATTATTCGCTATAATCTGTCTCATTCCTATGGCAATGTCTTCAATTCAAATTTGCACTGCTAAACCTTCAGTACAGAATGAATGCAATTATGTGATTATTGCAGCGATACCTCAAAAATTCAGTCCTCGATTCCGTCTCTTGGATTTTTTAAAAGAAATTCATAAGAATTCGGCACCGAATCTTAACTCTGTGTAGTCGTCACTGCATAATCCTATACAAAATTGGCCCTTAACTAAAACTGAGACTCTATTTTTTTCTATTCTTAACACTGAATATTTTTACGGAACAGCGCCCCCTATAATAATGATTCAGGAATCAGAATATTTGCACCTTTATACAATCCTAGTTTGTTTCATGCTTCTCTTTCAATGTAATATATATTTTATAGTATTTTGTTTCTAAAACATTTCAGACATTGATGAGTGCGATTCGAATCCTTGCATTTATGGCAACTGCACTCAAGGTGACCCTGGATATTACGTATGTAATTGCTATCCCGGCTACACTGGATATAACTGCGAAACGGGTAAGTGTAACATGTTTTGATTCTTGTTTCATGATAATCCATGATAGCGAGGGAATAGAAGTGGTTACCATTTACCGTATTTCTTCCAATAATCGCCCTGGGCGATTATTTTTTCAACCCCCGCTTGAGGGGGGCGATTATTGGAGGGGGGGCGACTATTGGAGGGTGGGCGATTATTATTTCAACCCATGTTAAATGAAGGCGCTCGTTGGAGAGTGGGCATATAATTTTTACAATCGTCACTTCTGTGTATAATATCAGTCATAAATAAGAAGATAACGCAATATTACTAGTGGAAAGCGAATGGGAGTTCTGTGTTAACCATCACTGGATAGGTGTTTAGTATTTTAATTACTCTGAAGGGGGCGATCGTTGGGGGGTGGGCGATTATTGGAGGGTGGGCGATTATTTTTTCAACCTAGGCCAGAGGGGGGCGATTATTAGAGGGGGGCGATTATTGGAGGGTGGGCGATTATTGGAAGAAATACGGTAACTGCGACATTTTATATAGTTTAATGCTACTTTCTGTCTTTGTCTTAGAGCTCATGTAACTGGACCAATGAGCTCGTGGTTTTGTGATCCCAAAAGGAAAATAGTTCATTAATGTAAAGTTTTCATTCTCCTCCATATTCCAGTTATCAGCTCAAGCAATTTTAAACTCTGTTCAACGGCTTACTTATGCTGTAATGTGATTAAAACAGGCGTAATATTCAATAAAAGTTACTCAAAGCATTGTATCCATGAAGAGCTTAACGTAATTCACGTAATCGAGAGCATGTCTCGTTATGAATTATTACGAAGAAACTCTATGATAATTTTTTAAACGATCAACAATGAATAATTAATTTCCTATATCATATCTGCACAACTCAGGAAAGACTGAACAAATTCAGCTATACTTGAGAAATTGATTTAACTGTCTTTAACTAATTTAATTAATTAAATAAGGCTGATTAGCCCAGAAATAAGTTTGTGTCAGTTTTGACAAATATATTTGTTCCATTATTTTTGAGTCACACTTGAGCTTACACTACGCGTCCCTGATCGTAGCGGTGTTAATAATATCATTGTTATTATTCTCATGTAAACAACTTGTACAAAATCATCGTACTTCATTTGTGGTAACGCAGACACGTAACAAGGTAGAATTGTAATCCCTAAGGTTGTACAAACAAGCTTGATATACGCTTGTATCGTGCCTGCGAGGCAGTGTTTGCATCAGTTGTTTGGATCATTTGTGACATACTCGGACGATTTCGAGGGAGTCGTATTTGCAGCTTGTATAACATCTTGGACGTTTTAGAAATTAATGAATGCGATTCTACTCCATGTGCACATAATTCGACATGTATTGACAACGTCGCCTACTACAATTGTTCGTGTATCCCCGGTTACACTGACACATACTGTGATATTGGTGAGTAAGTCAATGCCATATTACGGTGAAAGACTGAGAGGTCTCAAATGAGTCCGTTCCTATATTACTGCCTTTTGTATTACAGTAGTTTACAAAGGAAAAGAAGTCGTGGCATAAAATATCCTTTCTTAATGAATATAAAAGGGGGTCTACTGCGCTACCGCCCTGTAAATTTGAGCTTGCGCTTACAATCTGTCCAGTTGTTGACTGCCGCTCTTAAACTGCGTCAATCGCCCATGACTATTCTCAGGATAGCGTCACAGGCGAAAATCAAACAGATTATGAATACTGAACGGTACAGCAGTCGCGCATTCATCAAGTTGTTGTTGGCCCCCTCTTTCAAGCAAAGACGAGCTTGCAGCCTAAGCTAAGGCTCTCGAAAAATAGGAAAAGGTTCTGTTATGGCTGAGGCGAAAATAACTCGAAATGTTAATAGCGACGTTACAAGAACTGTTCATCTCGTTCTATCATTAATATTCTGATAATATACCCGCTGATCCCTTCCCCCTCTCCCTCTCCATAATCTATTTCAGTCTCATTCGTGGTCATCCTTGCCCCGACTACAGTATTACTACGAACAAATCAATATACATTGAAATCTTGTAAATAGATTGCATTTTAAAGCATTTTAAGCTGTATATTGGATTATATAATAAGAATGCTTTTTGTCTTATATTTGATTGTGCCACGAATTCTAATGATAAAAATTAAACCCGGGTTCAAGAGTCCCGCATGAAGGAGATGTATCCAAAT
Source organism: Plectus sambesii (assembly GCA_002796945.1). Lineage (NCBI taxonomy): Eukaryota > Metazoa > Nematoda > Chromadorea > Plectida > Plectidae > Plectus > Plectus sambesii. The sequence goes on from NIUQ01005526.1 coordinate 3,094, forward strand.
TTTCCTGCAATTTTTTAAATGTAAATTTGACGATATTTCCTTTCAGAAATCAACGAATGCGAGTCGTTTCCGTGTCAATATGGCGGCACTTGCAATGATTTAGTCAATCAATATGTATGCGACTGCGTCCTAGGCACGTCCGGGAGTAACTGCGAGAAAAGTAAGTATGACACTGGATTTGTTGCAAAAAATTTAGCATTCCTTCTTTTTCTATATGAACATTATGCTTGCTAACAACTAAGCTGAAGTGCCTTTTGCGAAAGTGCGCCCTTTAATACGCGCCAGGAACTGCTTTCAGCGGCTAAGACTGGCCAGTTCCTCACTCTCGGCTAATTCCTACTGTAGTGACATACCGCAATTATTGCATTAATTAATGCAACTATCGCAACCATTGGTACATCACAATCAATCCTTGTAGAAAATGGAATTTTTTTCTATTCGAGTTGGTTATTATTATTGAGTAATTGCGAGAAATTGTCGGTTTTATGCGACGCTGTACGCTATGTAATACCCGCATTCTCGGCGCATCGACGAAACCTACTATGTATTAGGCAGAAGCCAACAGTTAAGGTTACTAGTTGGCCAAGCAATGTACGAAAACTAGCGGCATTTTTCTAAATAAATTCGGTTTTTTGTGTATTTTGCTGCGTTTCAAGAAATTTTTTATTCAGATGGCAGATTGATAAATTAGCACTAAAACGTTTCTTTTTCAGACTTTGACGAATGTGCTTCGAATCCGTGCTCTTCACAGGATAAGAAAGCTAAATGCCACGATTTGATTAATGGATTTACATGCACGTGCTCGCCTGACTGGACCGATGAATTATGTGATCTCTGTACGTTAAATATACCGTATTCTAAAAATACGATTAAAGCGACTAATAAATGATTATTGATAAATTGCAGCTATGGATATTTGGGAAGTAATGAAGACGTTCGAAGGCACACCACTGGACATCAGCGTAATTTAAAATTGATACAATTAAAGTTTATCTTGTCGGCCGTTTAGCTTCTGAAAGATTTACTCACACAGTCGAGTATGATCAAAGATATGGTCCCGTTCATTCTCGGCCTAATGTCGAAGGATAACCAATCGGCTATTAGCTGGGAATACGAAGATCTGTTTATGGAGGTTGCGTACCGAGGACTACCACTAAATCTGACGTGAACGCTTTGGCTTTTTGTCAACTCATCTGTCTTTGTGTATCAATCAGCGTTATTGTGTATTCTATTCGTGTTACAGTGATTGGTGAAACAAATAGGTTACCTCCACTTTAATAAGGACACTTTCAAAATCGAACAGGACATTTTTCAATTTAAGGACAAGCTCTTTCTAATCAAAAAGAGTATTTTCCATATTGGGTTGGATTAATATCATTTTGAAAATTTTGCACATATCGCATTTTGTCAAGAATGCCATGAATACTATATGAACATTCGTTAGGACCTGTCATGCTGAAACCATCCCTAGTTCCCTTTCATGCCAATCCGGGCGCCATATTCAAATTTGTATCGCGCAACCTAAATATTATCATCACACTTTGTTCATATTATGGCGCGCTCGAAAGTCAGTCGACGGTTGTGCGACCGACTCTAAGCGCGTATCCCCACTCGCTTTGACATGCCATTAAAATGCTTCGGACCTGGCAGACAACATTTATAATAAAAAACTTGCAGTGAGTCGGTTTTGAAATGGACTGAGCCTACGTTGGGCAACTGCTTCACGTACAATCATGAGAACCTGACGACCAGGGACAAAGTGCAACAAGCTGGACGGGACGGTGGTGAGAACAAGGCGTTCATTACCTTTCATCAGTGGCGCCAATGTCTAGAACTGAGCTTAAGAGGGGATCAAAAAGGCAGCTAGATCTCCTGACTAGGCCTTTTTTTAGAAGTGCAGTAATCTGAGCGGCAACCTGCGATCATTTCTATAACGTGTTTTAGTTGCAAAATCGATAATCTATAAGCAATCTGGTTGTTCAGATGACTTAAAATAATCGGAAAATGACATACCATCGTAATTGTATTTCTGTAGCTGCAATATTTTTCATGAAACAGGCCTCTAAGTCCTATTTCACTAAAACTCAGTGACTGAATTCTGTGAAAAGTTCGCCGCATTTCATACCTTTGATATGAGATCAGAATCGGGTAAAGTATTATATAATATCTAAGCTATCTCAGGTTTAAGTGGTCGAGCTTTGATGAAATGGAACCCTAAAAGATAAAATTCTTTCTAAGTACACGTAATGTATCATATTGCACCGTTTTGTCACATGAAGCATACAGTTTCTCTTACATAAGTTGTACTTATCTGAGAGAGTAAGTAAATCGAGCATTTTCATATTGATCCTTACTTTCTAGATTTGTATCCCTAAGTGTGAAAGAAACGTGTGAAGGTAGTTCTACGTCCCAATACGACTCTTCTTCCTTTTAAATATATTTCAGGATTTCTAGCATATTTGAGAGTGAATCAAGAAGAATATCTTCCTTGGGTTGACACATCGGCTATGATGATATTTGTTCATAACCAATCGGAGGGAATATTCGGTGAATCGGTCAGAATTAACGCCGTGCCAGGAGCACTCACCAGCGTGGTCATCACCCAGGTGAGTCTACTGTAATTAATTTTTCTCAATGATTCAATGATATCAACCGTGCTCAGTTTGTGTTAAAAAGATACCGGGCACATGAGTGAGCGGAGGAATTCAAGCTCAAAATGTTTGAAATTCCTACATATTGTACCAGTGCTTGTAAAGGTTGCCACATTTTGATTATCAGTTGACTCTCGTAGCCGTGTACGGCAAGTGCTTCGGTGGTGCACTTGTGCTTTGATAGGCTCTAGCTGCATTTTAGGATATAGTGACACATATTTTAGAGTCATAATTTGACTGTCCAGTAATCAACCCCTCGTTTACTTTAATATCCTCATCATATCATCAATTGTGAACCATTCTCCTATCGCATCATTCATTATACATCAGGTTTGAAGCTATACAAATCAACAGATTTTCTAAAACGCCCTCTTCTTACAGCCTTGATGCGCACTTTGCCTCTAATTTAGACTTCTAACTGCTCATCCTGATTACTTCTACAGAATAGCCAACTGTCGATAATTTCAGAGCGCTTACAAACGATTGGGCGGAAAGTATGGAGAATGTGTGAATACAAAATCAGAAGTCAAATCATACTATTATCCGGGAGAATATTCTACAAGCGTATGTTATTCCTTATCCTTTATTTTATTCATGATTGCATTGTTTTCTTACCGAAATGCCGCTTTTCAGGGATGCCTTCGCAGCTGCTATCAAGATGCGCTTTATGCAAAATGCAAATGCATGGATCCACGATATCCGGTTGCGGCTGGCGTGACCATCTGCGATTTAAGTCTCAGTGAGCTGTCGATTAAAGTTCTCCGAGTTTTTAAAGATAGCGGCACATTTTATAACCTATTATTTATAATTTGGAACAGCAAATGATGCTTGAAAACAATTTGATTCAATTTAATCTTTGCTATGACCATTATTGTTGGCATTTATTTTACATATTACTTTTCGTTAGTAGCAGAAAAATCGTAAACTGCTGCGCTTTACGTTGATAGAACAAAACAAAGGCCCAAAAAATGAGCTGATGTAATGAAGTTGAATCATAAGTTGGCATCTAAAGGACCTCATAAATGCGCGCCATGTTGTAGGAACTTGCGTTGACGAATTTGTGGCCGCGACTGGAGATCCATCAACGTGGTCCGCATGCTACTGTCCTCTCCCATGCCAGAATGGACAGTATGATCTCAGCACTAGTTCCACGCAGTACAGAAACATGGCAAGTCAACAACAGCTTATCTATTATCGATGAAAAGAGAAAGAATCGAGGGAATGACTCAGTCAGATTGCGTTAAACATGCGCTCATTTAGGATTGTTGATTTTACATTCTATAGATACGAATAGTGTGAAGTGTAGCGATTTTCGCTTTAAATGGAACATTTAATTGCAACTTAAAAATATCCTTGATGATGCCTAGATGTAAAAACTGATCTGAGACAGTTTGAGTTCTTCTGTTTTTATTTTTCTTTTAATTCAAATTATCAATTTTTAGGATGATTCGTATTGCTTGGGTTGGTCAAACAAGACAGCCTGTGAGCACATGTATTCTAATGACTATCTGAAGGTTGAAGTTTACTTTGATTCTGTACTATACAGAGTGTATGAAGAAGATGCTGCAATGGGCGTAAGTCTCTTTCGTTTATTTGCTTATGTTCGAACTGTACTTCAGGGAAAACTCTTGCAGCCCTTTTCATAAAAATAATTCATTAACAGAACTGCAAGCGCGATAAGAGGTCAAAAATTGGAAATTAAGGGAACAGCAAAAAATTGATCAGTAACCGTGCTTGCAATTCCGCAACTTTCACAAGTTTGCAGTTGGAATAATTTGATGTAGTAGGCCTCCGGTGAGAGCATATTCGAGTCTTTGGAAATTTCTCATCCACTTTCTGCGAATTATTATGGACTTTCAACCATTTAGTTGCGACAGATCACTATGGAATTTCATGTAGCTTGATTACTTTCCTCTCCCTAGTTGTTCGATTCCCTACGGCTCATTAGTACAAAGTTCGCACCTGTACAAAAACTTTAATATTGGGATTTGTTCCGCTGAAGATCTGAAGTTAAAATATGAGCTAGATGGAATGAATCTCTTCATTATACTAATGATGTTGGGCATATGCGAGGCTCAGCTGGCTATGTTTAAAAGGAATAGTTCTCTACGAAGGAACTTGCGGGCTGAAATTCATTACGGGCATACTGCTTCTTTATCTACTTTAACTTAAACACGAATGATCGAATGACGTTTAAAAGCGAATTATACTTTTCAGTTCACTGATCTTTTGAACGCTTTGGGCGGTCTCATTGGACTCTTATGCGGCGTTTCGGTCGTCACCCTCATTGAGCTAGGCTTTGCCATCGTCCAAATCTTTGGCGTCCTCATTACTGGAAAAGGCTAATACGCAACAAAGCAACCATTGCTACTCATAGTATTCCACCATGTTCCTGTTGCGTTGGCCTTTTTCTTCAGAATTTCGGCATCGTCTTGATTCGTTAGCTATTTATCTGTCATTCGGTTACTTCCTTCGTGTTATAAGCATTTTTGCATCTTGCAATTTTACTGCACGTGATCATCATCTAGCGCGAGCACATCATTTCACAATAAATCGGATATTTAAGAAATTTCAATTGTCACAAAGAGAGTCAAAGTAGTCCCTATCTAAAATAACAAACGAATTGGTTGCATTGCAAAATAGTGAGTGTTACATGCAAAGTAAATAACTTGAATAGTACTGCTGTTTATACCGAAAAGAGATATGCGCGATAATTCTTCAGAGGGAACGAAAAAATCAATAATTTGCGAAGGTCGCACAAAGTTATTATTACTATATTTTTTGGAATACTACAAATTATTGATTTTTTTCCTGTTAAGAATTTTTACGTTCATCTCTTTCCGCTATGAACGTCTGAACTCGTAAATGAAAGGAACATCTGACGCGCAGCCAATCACGAAAGTCAAAAGCCCGTCGCTTCGATTAAACTTGCACGCAATTCTTTGTAAGCAATTCGGCAGATCTGTGAATCATCAGTCTCACAGATCCTTCTCTTCGACATAGCCGCATTTCATTCTTCAGTTGAGTGATAATAGCACCATTAAATTGCTTTTCACGTATTGCTGACCATTTGGGCAAACTCTTTATCAGTCGGCTAGTCGAGGCAAACGCTAGTTCGTGAAAGTACAGATGTAGAAAGACCGATCTGCTTGTCTCTTCCGACAAAGACAGCCAAAAATAGATTGCTTGTGCAATGTAGGACGAAGCTTCGCTTGCCCAATCGTCGTCTGGATAAAGAATCCTGACAATAGGGAAAGACTGATGCACCAATAATGATCCACCTAAATGATTTCGATATTTGCATGTCTTCGAAATTAAAGCAATAAAGAGAATTTATGTATGGAATGGCGTTGGATATGGACAGGGACGCTGCTGAACAGATTTCTAAATATGGAAACCTTCTGTCGAGTCCTTGGGCAATTTCATAAGACAGATTTTTCAGAACGTTGGTGTAATCGCAACTATTGTAATAAGAGTCGCGAAAAGCGCGCTGTTTGATCAGTTGTGATGTGCACGTGTCACAGCCGATCAAACGTCGTCCTCCCCCCGCAATTGCAATCGTAACAGGTGTGACGATCGTCTCGCGAAGCAGGCGCGTGTTTAGCCGTAAAGTCCGCTAAAGGGAGAAAAGAAACTGAATCCGTGCAAACTACCAACCCTATACTGAGTTTTTGCAATGAAAAAATAGGTAAAAGGGAAAGAAAGAACTTAATGAAAAGAAGAAGTAAAGCTAGTTTAATGAGTATCGCGTTCCGAAATTGACTTCGTACTGACCTTTCGGCAGTGCGCGCGAGATCTTCAAGATGTCGTTTCTCGAATAAGTCGACAGATCCTTTTTATCGAAAAACAGTTCGATAGTTTTCAGTTTGGAGATCAAAGGCAGCAGTAGGGGGGAAGACAGAGTTAATACTTGCGAAGAAAAGCATGAGGCGATAGATAATTTGCGCAGCTTTTCACTTTTCGCGAAACAGTCCGCGAGCCAGCGAGCGTTGCCGAACTTGATGTTGTCGCCCGCGCTGCAAACATAAATAAAACTGAACGCACATAAGTTTGCTTTTAGCAGCAGATGAGATGAGAGAGAGGGCAATAAATGTTGTAGAATGGTTTGAGCTTTCCTATTCCATATTTCCTAACATTATCGCTGCGGCAGTCGAGGGCGCGAGCTCGACCCGGGAGAGTACAGGGTGGCACAAAAATAGCTAATCATATAAAAAACATTTGCGCAAGCAATATGTGTACGTATTTTTGCGCTGCCCTCTACATCCTAGTTTGAGAAAAGTAGTCAAAATTTCTTCGTTAGAAACAGTGCGACAAAAAGATTTTATATGACGCATTAGTACGCTTCAGTAACTGCGCTTTACGGTTATGGGGGCAAAATTATTTTGGCAAGTCTGACGACGACAGTTCGATAAAAATAGATGTAAATGCGTGATAATGAACTTTATTATTTTACACCATGTTTATAATTCGAAAAATGTAGTAGACTATAAAATAATCTATTAAAAAGTAGAGCGAGCGATTCAATCATAGACGCTTTAATATACAAAATCTGCTCATTCGTTAACATTTCGCGTTTTTATTGTTGCCAAAATTTTGCCTTAGTTTTGCGGCTCAACGTTTGGCCGGAGATATGCGACTGAACGCACCCGAGCGAAGAGGGATAAGTCCATTGGCTCGTTTAACAGACGCATTTCAAACGATATCCTCCTAGCGGTATCGGAACAAATCAGCTTCTGCATTGATTTCAAACAGCGCTCACCTAGATATCACTGAACTCTTCCAGTAGGGATTCGCACCTCTTCGAA
>NIUQ01005527.1:0-10555 GCA_002796945.1 Plectus sambesii
CTTGTATGAGGCTGCCAGTGAGTTGGGGGGAGACCTCAAATTCAAGCACTGCAAGACGGTGACTGACGATGCGGGCGTCGCGGACGCGGTGGAGGAAGTGGGGGGCGACAATGAAGCCGACTCCTCCTGAGATGGAGTCCTCCTTGCGCGCGCCTAGGAAGACGCCGCTGCCATCTCTCCAGGTGGCCGTGAGGGGCTCTTTCCTCTTCGTCTCACTCAGCCCGATGACATCAAACTTGACGCGCTGGCACTCGTCCATGAGGAGTGAGAGCTGGGAGTTAGCACAAAGCAAGCGAGTGTTGAAAGTGCAGAGGCGGAGGTCGACACGGCGGGTGGGTGGTGGTCGTGGTAGGTTCATGTCTGAGTCCAGGAGATGGCCTGGTGCTCCGGGATTAGGTCACCTCTCCCCGTTTGCTGATTCCACGCCATTGGACAGGGCAGGGATGGGGTGCGGGGGACCAAGGCAGGGGTTAATGCTGGTTGTAGCCCAGTGAGTGCCACCTCAGGAGGCTGGCTGGGCCATCCTGAGGGCGGGGTACCTCCTGTGTTGGCCGATGATGAACCCTTTGCGGCTTGGTTGGACCTGCCTGGGGGCTAGCCCCTGCCGTACTTTGCGTTGCATCCCCGTTCACTCCCCTACCACAGTGAGGTACAGGTAGGATTTTAGGGAGGTTTTTTTTGGTACACCCTGTATATAATTAAACAACTTTAGCTGTTTTAAGGCTTCGAGCAAAAATCGAGCGAAAATTAGTGCATGTAAGCAAAAACCGCCTAAGTGGAAAAAATTTCCTTGCCAGGTCGATTTCCACTTATCTGGTTTTGACTGTAATAAAAGTTTCAAAGCAATATGCATAAGTTAAAGGCTGAGGAGGGATTAGTCAGGAGGTTGGTGAGTGTATTCCCGTTCCCCATTCAGAAAGGAGCATGTTATTCCCTTATCTAGTGTTCACTTGAAACAGGCCACCTCTTCACAGCTAGTGAATATAGTATCCCTTATACTCACCTCTTGTGAAGCATCGAAGAGGTGGCACGATTTAAATATAAGCATTGATCAACAGATCAGTGCTGCAGTGTTGCTTGGACTACGGTAAAATCGAGCAGAAAGCGTTTTAGATTTGATTTGCGGTTTTTAGAAGTGAGAAACAAAAATAAAACAGTGTTTTTTTATTCATTTACTGTTCGGCGCTTGTTTTTTAAAATTGCTTCGGAAAAACAGAAATACAAATATCAGACGGTTCCTGTTTGATTTCTGTTTTTTGTAAAGAAAAAGAAAAAACAAGCGTCTTCCGTAAAAAATTTGTCCCGATTTGTTTTGAATACTTGTTTTTTGATTAAATTGGCAAAAAATCAATATACAGATTATCAAGCGACAGTTTTTGATTTTTCGCCTGCTAAAAAAACAAAAAAAAGACTTAAAAGTCCATGGGCCGTAAAATGGCATGGATAAATTTACCTACGTGTATTCAAAAAACTGAATTTATCACAGTATTACTTAAATGATAGAAAAATACCAAAATATCATCTGAAATGAGACCGATAGCAAAACTTACCTTTTCAACCCTTTATTCAAATTTTCAAGACTTGGCGGAGAAGCATTTTTGTACTTGATGAGAGTTAAACAAGCAATGCATCGTGAAGCAGCAATCGGTAGGACTTCTTCTTTTGCGACGCCTGGCTTCAGTATTATGAACACAATTGGCCACTCATACGATAGAGTATTCAGATAAACATCAACGGCAACAATACTGGTATTCTTTAACCTACGAGCTTGCTCATTCACTTGACCACAAAGAATCTCCTTTGTTTCAAAATAGTTCCTCATCTCAGTTGAATCGTTATCATCGCATGTAATGACAGCAATGTGCTCTTTTTTTAATGAGGGTAGATCAGTATTTCTAATATTTGTATTCGTCAAAGTTTCTATTTCAATTGCAATCTTCTTCTGAACTTGTTCAAAGCTGTCAAGGCTGTATTCTTGTACTTCGACTCCAGCAATACCGTGTCCCATCGTGATACCGTGTGTATAGTAATGCTCCCACTTATCAAAAATTTTTGCAGAACATCTGAGCACTTTCATTAGTTCAAAATGCCTGAATTGCTGTAATTGTGGTTGATAAAGATAAAATGAATCGACTGCTTCGCCAGGCTTATACATTCCAGTGAAAACTACTGTGGTGCCACCGCCATAAATCATTCTGCTCTTAATCATCTTGATATAAGAATCTTCTACAGGTGTTTCATCAAAGAAAATGTCATCCTCCGGCTTAGCAAAGTTTATCTTGTCTATTGTGTGAATTTTTGGCTTTCTTTTAATGTTGCCAGCTTCCTCAAAGAAGTAATTTTCATATTTTGCTTTCAGCTTTTCATGTACAAACACGAACACTGCGCCTGCCTTGTCTTCTTTGGCAGCTTTTAGAGCGCGTAGCATCAGGATGAGCGTTTTGCCCGAACCAGGCGCGCCACAAATTGTAATGCAGTTTTCTCTGCATTCAACTATGTCGAGTTGTTCTTTTGTGAGAATAATTTTTCCAGATGGCCCGTTGCCAGGTATATTTACTCTAATGTTTTTCTGATCTTCATTTTTTGCTTCATGTTTCTTTTGATCATTTCGCTTGATCTTGATATTTTGCTCTTTAATCCAGTTAGCAATTTTTATGGCGTTGTAAGCCTGTGAGTGAAACTCGACCTGTGACCGGCAACATACGAATGCAGCCGCAAGTCGCTGAAGTAAGGATACTTCAATCATACTGCTGTTAGTTTCTGGTTCAAAGAACTTCCGAAAGATAGCTTGATCATTCAGTGCCAATTTATCTATGACCCTGTATCCTTCGAAAGTTTTGCGGCCTTCGTTTCGGAATGGAAAACAGATGAATCCAGTGATGCAAGAACATTCCTTTTGACCTAGCCAGAGTAAAGATTGCTTTATGTTTTCGATATTTTTGTCTAATTCTTCTTTTGCTCCTCTGAATGGCCTTTTGAGAGCATCTCGATCGTTCGTCTTAGTTGCTTTCACTTCAATGACGAAAATGCCGCGGTTTTGGTGAAAAAATATGGCGTCCCACTCGCCTTTTTGAATGATTTTTTTTGGGACAATCAGGCTAGCTACAAGATCGCAAGATTTTAGACCACACACCAGTATCCCGCCAATATTCAGTTCGTGGAATTTTTGCTTGAATACCGCTTCTCCTTCTTGGCCCAAAATATTTGACGCTAAAGATGAAGATTCAGTAGGTTCAGCACGTTCAGCAGGGTCATTCCGTATCCAACCCTTCAGAACGTCAAGACATGGAGGAACTCCAATTGTTTCAGCTTTATCTGCTCTAAGAATGTTTTTCCATTCTGGACTAGAATACCAAAAATCCATTTTCTCTTCTGGGTCGCGTGGGACAGTCGATGTCATTTTTATGGAACTTTATAAACAGTGTTATTGACATGAACGTGGGAACGGAATGGCTGCAATAACACATAGTCTCAAGTGTCAAATATGATTTTTTTAGAGTTGATTTTGAGCTATGAAAACAATTTAACCAAGAATTCTCAATTAAAGAATGCCAGCAGTTGAAACCTGATTTCCTTGCGTAAAAATTAACATCGTAACAACATGGTTTTAAAATTACTCTGTGATTATAATTATCATCGTACCCGATGACGATAATACAGAACTGAACTTCCCTACCTATAGTAATCGTAATGCAGGTAATGGAAAGAACTGTTCAAATAAAACACTTGTACAGCATTTATATCCTTCTAGCAATGTCTTGCAGCGCGTTAGCGTCTCATTTTTTGCTGGTTTGAATATGTATTTATAAGCCTGCTTTTGACAAAGACTACCCAAACGACTTTTAATATATTTAAAAATATATCCCATGATTATCTTAACAATGGGCCGGTACCATAATCGTTCCCTAAACTTAAGTAATTCATAGCGATACATAGCGCTATGCTTCCTAATGGACATAAGTACTGCATAACTAAAGAACGGCTTAGGACACGATTATGGTACTGGTCCAATCTCTTCATCACACGGCTAATCTTATTATTTCTTCGTTACTAAACTGATCCTTCACACGCGGTCATTCGAAGAAAATATTTGTTGGCTGAGCAGCAAGCACCGTAAAAAATAATAAGCGGTAAGATATTAATTTATATTACAAAATTAAATATATAGTTATCAACTAACGGCACTATTTAAGTGTGCTGACAGAGGGAATACCAAGCGGGTGATAAGGCAAAATATGCGTCGTAATACCGCGTAGTACGAGCTGTTGCAAGTTGTACAGTGTAAAGCCCGCATATGGCGCAAGATTGCATTTATCAGAGTTGTGCATTGTTTGATAAGTGCCAGGCGATTCTACCGCTGGTAACTTTCAAAAATTGCATCGGTCTGACTTGCCATATCACATGTGCGGGCAAGATACACTGAGGGATATGTCGCAATGCTAAATTATGAAGGAACCCCTAAGCACGAACATTGTAATTGTTTCGTCGTTGTATAAAACTACAGTTTTAAAACACTGTATTAAATTGAGATATTAAAGTTTAATCAATGCAACGATAATGCGACTTTTCATTCTTGCACTGACTCTGACCGGTCGGTCCGTCAAAATGTACGGAAAGCCCTTCTCAACCGGCAGTGGAACAGCCTGAGAAGTAGTTTCACCCCCCCCCCCCCCCATGACTTTGACAAAACTGCGTATATCCTACGCTCTCAAGCTCGCTTTGCTGAATTCCATGCCGAAGTCAACAAGATCAAATACGCCGAGATCGGTGTAACTGAAGTTGAACGCCGCGGATATGATCGCCTTTACCTCCCAAACGTTGCCTTTTTAAGTTGACATAAAATGACGAAAAAAGAACCAATTTTTACGATTAAACAAAGAACATGTAAGTTAAAAACAGCTCTACAAGATGCTATACGCCGCAATTAATTTAGTTCAATACTATCAGAGTAGAGTAGCAGATCAAACTTGTCCCTTTTTGAACAAATCGTAAAAGTGATGCTTTACAAGCTATCATATCTCTGCGTTAAATGAACAGCATTCAATGGAACTTTGCATACTTCATTGATACCAGTACTAGTATATCTAGTTAAAATCTCAGCCTGATTGGTCGAGTCATTGCAGAGTAAACCAACTGTCCCATTACTTTTTTCCGCCTTGAAAATAGTCATTTTGTAAAAATCGCGTTGAAGGGCTATAAAAATCAAAATATTTCAGTTCCGCTGTGCCTTATCTAGAGGTGTAATGGGGTCGGGGTTGGAGAGTCTTCGTCGGGGTTTGTCGGGGGCAGAGTTAATTTCAAAAGTCAGGGACGGGGTCGGGGTCGGGGTCCGGGGTAACCCCGCGGGGTCCGGGGTTACCCTGATCCCGTTACAGCTCTAGCCTTATCCTTGTTCCCCAGGCTAAAAGCAAGCTTTTATTCCTTCATTCCCATCCCCAAACTCTTCATCTTAAAGAGCTGTGATCGATTCTTTAAAAATGAACTACCTGTCCCATTACTTTCTTCCGCTACTGTATGTGATGGAAATGTCCACTTGGAACTGTTGAGCCGTCATCGATAAGGATGACCATATGAAATGCCGCGCAATCACTTTGCGTTCTTTCAACTGTATAGTCTCACTTTGACAGTGCGCGCTCAATAAGCAATTAGGATTTCACTCGATTTTCTGCCGCTCCTTCGGAGCGATCGCTACGTTCTGTCGCCTCACTATCGCCTCGCTAATAGCTGCCGTTCACCTCCACCGTGCGTAAACCCGAAGAAATTTTCGAACGAACTCTTTTAAGGCAAAATAACGACACTATTGCATTTATCAATAAGACGCACAGTAAAAGTATAATACACAAATGAGTGAGAGGGTCATTCAGTCTTGCGTTTCTTGTTGGCGGGTCGTTCAAAGACCTCTCGCGTGCCCGCAGCGTGCTTCGCAAAGAACTTGGAGTTGAGAGGCGTTTCCGATGCCCAAGCGCCCTGATGGTCAGTCGTGTCTTCGGACGTCAAGTGGGTCCATTTCGTCCGACCCGCCTTGCCAAAGTCTTTTACCTAACAAACAAACAGCATTGACTTTATGACCGATGAAACATTAGAGTTGTGCAAATAAGGGTGAATTAAATGAAAAGTAGCTTAGAAAATAAGCCGTGGTATCGTAAAGTACAAATTAAACGATTTACGCGTGCATTTTTGAAACACAACGTGTGTGAAAATCGTTTTTCGCAATTTAATTACTATTTCGTGGAAAATGACGAGCGATGCAGGACCTTGCTTTGTATTGAGACTGTGATCGTACAAAACCGCACAAAATCACTAAGATATAGTTATTGTCTTTTATAAACATTTAGACGAAAACTGCAAAAACAAACGCGCTCCCTGTTAAACTGCAAATCATTATTGCATACAGCTGTACGTCAGAATTTTCGTGTGGCAGATTTCAAAAGCAATTATCACACAGTAAATACATAATTTCATTTGCCTACTCAAAGATTCATAGATGAAAATATAAAAACCGTGAGAAATAAGAACTTACTTGCATAACTTTGGGCAAGATCGATTTATCGAAGCGATCCTCTAGCGTCGCTTCGGCAAAGTTGCGTTTCAACACGTCATCTTCGACATCCAAGAAGAAAGCACCTCTGTGGAAATACTTTTGGAGGAATTTGTACCTTCCCTTGTCGGCCTGAAATGAAAAAAATGGATTAAGAGGGTAAAAGCAAGGCAAAATCGCACCTTGTTGGTAACAACTTTCGGGTTGGCTCGTAGATAGGCCTTTCGTTCTTCTTCTGTCATATTGTGAATTCGCTCGAGCTCGGCCTTCTCCTTTGCAAGCCTAAACAAATGATGTCATAATTATATAGAGTTATACGTATTCATATAAAGAAAGATGCTAATGGAGGGGCGATTTTTCGAAAAATCCAGTGCAAATATAAAATCTCAACAGACAACACATACAAATTCTGGGTATTTCTTTGGTAGGATTGAGATTTCGATTGAAGAATAACTTACGCTTCGCGCTCATCTCTGTTGCGTTTGATGCGTTTCATCTCGCGCACTTTCCAAGCCTCGTAGGCTATCTCTTCATTCTCATCGTCTGTCACCACCGACGTCAAGTCGATGTTGTCCTCCTGCTTTCGCTTCTCCATTTCGACCTCGCGCTTTACCGCATCTTCCACTAACTGCAATTTCAGCGCATTAATTAATATAATAGATACTTTTAAATGGTTCTCAGAGATCCAGAGGCGCAATCAACGACCATGTCATTCTTAAACTGTATCCTAGGGCCTATTTCATAAAACTATTGCAATTTAAAATTACAAGAGGGATGATTGATCAGAAAAGCGAATATTACTAAAATTAACTATTAAAGACCAATCACCGCGATTGCAACAGTTTTATGAACCCCCGAGGTCATGCTGACAAGAGTTCTCCTTTACAATCCCATGATATCGCTTTACAGTTACGCTTGCAATGGCCCGCCGCATTTCACGAAATCTATTTAACTTGTTGCCCCCTTCCAGCAAGCATATCTCCTTCAACGCCTCGCGATCGAACGATAGAAAAGCAGCCAAACCTTGGCAGACTGCCGCTTGCGTTCGTCGAGCTGCTTATCCTGTTCCAACTGGAGCTGTTTCAAGCGCAGCTCTTCCTTTTCGGTTTCTTGCAGCGTAATGCGATCGCGTCTGAAATCATCGAGAGGTTGAAAGAGACTTGTGTAAATTAGGGGGATGGGATACTTTCGGACGAAGACAGGCTTCAATCGAGGCGCAGTGTCATCTTCGCTTTCGGATTCCTCTTCCTCGGAGGTCTCTTCTTCTTCACTCTCCTCCTCTTTCTTTGCCTCTTCCTCTTCTTGCTGCTTCGACAGCAATTCCTACAACAACATTAAATTATAATGATTTGTTACTTCATTTTATATCGACATATCCATTTTTACCCACATGAAATTTACATTCTCATTAGCTTATAATAATTTTACGAAAAACTTGTAACTCGTAATAATCATTCTACCACTAATTTCAAGCGAAATTTACAAATAAAAAATTTAAGAAAAACTAACTTCTTCCTCGCGTTGTTGTCTGGCTTTATTGCGAAGCGCGATTCGACGTCTTTCAAATTCATCTTCCTGAAACGAAATATATTGTACGTTTGAATCAATTGTGTTCAAATGCGGCGATTAAGCTTAATAAGATGTTTAAATTATAACAATTAAACACACCATTCACATTATAATGAGGACATTTTCCCAAGCACACAGGACACTTTCCTATTCAGAGAGGAAGTTTTTAAAAGTCAAACCAGTACGAGAAACGCCCCATGATTTGGAAAACGCTCTCTTCGAATCGGTCAGTGACATTATTAAACTTAAAATGGTATACAAGCATCAATAGAAAATGCAAAAATATTACAATTGCAGTTAAATTTGTAATTATTGGAGCTGCATTCTGGTAACTGCGAAATCCGAGAATTGAATGCCTTGTTATAATATCTTGCATGCAATCCCCATAATTGCAATATTGCAATAATAAAGATAACTGACCTGATCAGAGACATCGTCGTCTTCAGGTGGAATTACTTCGTCGCCAGATTCGGGCGATCGATGACGTCGACGACTCCGTTCGCGACGCTGGTCAGCTTCATCTTCGGAGCTGCTAGACTCTTCTTCAATCGCCGTATTCCTCGCTACTACTTCAGGCTCTTGGATCTGTCGATGCCGACTAAAAACGCATTCGATTCACTGAGCGAAACAGAAGTCGCAGCTATATCAAAGATGCACATTTATTTGAAAGAAATGAATGAAATAACCGGTTGAAAAGGCCATAAAACCTTTTATACAATCACGGTTGAAAGATTGAAAGACTGAAACGATTATTCAGTAAAAATGTATCAACAAAACGCACCGTCTACTGTCGTCGTCTGCGCTTCGCTCTTCCTTGATGCGTTGCAGTCGGCGATAACGCGAGTCGTTGGCGGCGGCCTTAGCGGCGGCGCGCTCCGATCGTTCACCACGCTCCGAATGTCGTTGACGAGAGTCGCTCTTTTTCCGGTTGAATGTTTCTTCCGTATCCGACCCATCGGCTTCCGATCCGCTTCCATCATCTCGCGCATACACCGGCCTAAAAAAGACATTATATATATATGCTGTGACACGAACAGCCGGCAACTGTGAGCGGTGGTAACGCCCCTAATAGCAACAATCGCTAACATGCGATAATTCAGCCATTCGCAACAGTGACGAATGCCCACCACATATGCCACCACAACAGCAATAGCGTATTCTACAGGCAGTTTCTAAATTGTCCCAGCTGACAATATCCCCATCGCTCATTAAACTCAAAACCGTCAATAAATGCGCACATCTTGCCCGCCATGTAGCGAGTGACTTTGACCTTTTGCATGGTCAATTCACCCTTTTCGTTGCGCACTGGAATGGCTCCGGCCGTCGGCAGCATCTTGACGCCGCTGCCGCCGCGGTTGTCCATATCTCTTTCAAACTTCGGCACAAAGTCCCCCATGATGACTGCTTCTGTTTCTCCTCTTCGAATCTAACAACACGCCGCTTTGCTTTTCTGCAACATGAATATTTCAGGTTAAATTGTCAAAGACTTTTAAGATTTTGGCTTTCTCTTCTCATATTCTACTGCAAAAATAAAAACTTACTTTTTATAATTATCCGCTGACACGACCAAATGAATCTTCTTTTCCAAAAAATCAAATCGTAATTTACACCGAAGCGCTATCGAATTGTCTAACACGCGCTGCGTAAGTGTGCGAGATGTGTGCCTTTCTGCACCTTCCAGTACACTACGCAACAGTTCTGTCAGAGTACGATAGCTGACGAATGGCAATGATTATTTTTCCAGCACAGACATTTAATGGTTGACAAGAGCATCCTTGACAAATAAGACAGTGCAACTAGGATCTTCTTCAGAATTTTCTTTTTTGTGCCCATTATTTCTTAAATCAACCGTATTCAGCAGTCGTTGGAGCATATTTGCGCGAAAAATTCGATATAATTGTGATTATGTGTATTTCATTGATGTGTCAGCAACCGCTGCAATAGGGTATGAGCGCAATCTTACGACTTTTTCTCTCCAACAATTGCATTTATTATTCATAACGATAGCGCGTGTGCGCAAGTGGCACCAATTATCACTCTCAAAACAGAACTCAAAACAGACTACGGTAGAAAGAGAGAGCAACGACATTTAAGAAGAAGTACATGAGACTGGAAAATGAGACGGACGCTACACCGTTACAATATGTCTGATCATTGCAGAAGCACTGCGTGGCGGTTCCTTGAAGAACGGCGTTCGCAGGTACCGAGGCAGTTGCCGGGAAGCTGCCGCATGCCGTCTGTGTCCCGTAAGTGTTAAAATCGGCGCACGTTTTATAGTATTGGACTACGTCTGCAATAGTTCATAAAATGGTGTACGAAAAATTATAAATCTGCTCACAGTCGACTTGGACAACGTTTTTGTAACAGTATTTTTTGCCAATGCATCGACCAGAGTAGCAGTCGATATTTTGCGAAGAACACTCGTAGCAACTACGATCGGCATTGTTA
>NIUQ01005528.1:0-10554 GCA_002796945.1 Plectus sambesii
TTAGAAATTCGTTCGTTTTTTATCGTGAGAAAAAAAGGTGACTTATTGCCACATAATTTGGAAATAAAATTTGATCACGCCACACGCACCATGTACAGACTGCGAAAATGTGATATTGAAAACGTTCGCCAGTGGGAATTCAACTGAAGGTACCTACAAGTGCAGTTATGCGGCAGAACGATGCAGTTTGCCATTACTTGCGATAATTCGATGTCATATTCATTCCTCTATTGTTGATGGATTGTTTCATTTGAATTTGTCATAGTGATATGTTCTGAATGAGACAGAGTTCGCTCTAAATCATTGTTGCCTCGATTTAGCTTTTCCTTGATACGAATACCACTAGAACATACGGTACGTAGACGATACGCCCCATACGGCCGGATTGCGTTATTGCACGCCACACGCGCTAGCACAGGATACCGTAGAAAATCAATGCATGTGCGTGTAGCTTGTCCGGATGTATACCGGCCGGATGGGGCGTATCGTTCCCGTACGAACATACTTTTTGAAAACAATTTTAATCATTGCCTTTTACAACCTCTTTTATTTCACTAGCATCAAAAAGCGCAATTGCTGTAATTCGTGTAGGCGCGAAATGTGCGTTGACTTTTTTACATCTGGTGGCAATTCGTCGCATGTACCTGAGGTTTTCAACCGTACGCTCCTGGTCTCGCAAAGATTACGATCCCTGTACCACGTTAACTATCCAACATACATTCTTGTCGTACTGCGCTCAGTGTGCACAAGTCGTAAGGCGCGTTAGTTTCGGCAGGTGGCATTTTTAGGCTTAGATATATCTGATATACATTATTTTGTCCTTTTCTTTGTTTAAGCGACGTATTTTTTTCAGAAAGAACGGGCCAATCTCGGCTACGTAAGGTAAAAAGAACATCATGAAGTAAGTGATACTGAAATTCGTCGGTTTTATGTCTTTTAAATACGGGTTTCAGGTTGGAAACGTGCGCTTACTCCGGCTACAAGATCCACCCCGGCCATGGCAAGCGAATGGTGCGCTCGGACGGCAAGGTTTGTTTTTTCCCCGCTGATGTTATATTTTTTGCCTCGTTTTGTTCTCCGTTGAGCTTAGGCCCACTTTATTATGCTGCGTAGAGCTGAAGTATCGAAATGTGAGAAAAAATCTTGGTTACTTATGCGAGCGTTTCTCAGTTTTTCACCTTTATGTCGCTCATAAATAACGATAATTGACTCTTTGCATCATTTAAGCATTTTTTGACTGAAAACGTACGCTAGTAAATGATTTGTGTTATTGAACGAAAATTATTAATGATCATTGCGCCATTATCCGTAAACTACTGAAGTCATATTGTGCAAGTTAGTAATTTTAAACAGAATTGATGCCGAGTGTACGACATACCATGCATCTTCTCAATTAATATGCGAACAGCCAATGGGGTCGCAGATCTGCCAGTCCGGGATGTTATGGTAGTAGTCAGCGTCCGGTAGTTCCGAGCTAATTCCATATTCGTCGCTGCAAGGAGCCATTTGTGTCGCGTGTCATTGCTTTCATCCACTAAATTAATTACAGGTGCAAATTTTCCTGTCGACGAAGTGCGCGCGTTCATCGAAGCTGAAGCGCAACCCTCGCGACGTCCCATGGACCGTTCTTTACCGACGCAAGCACAAGAAGGTTCGTGTCCATCTTTGATTTTATTTGTACATCGTTCAACGACTGCTTGTTCTTTATTGTTTTTAAAGCAATGCTGTTTCAATTAGTTGAATAGCTCATCGGATTTCTAGGGGCTGCGCGGCCGATTTTGATCATGAAAATTTCACACGAAAAATTATGGATTAATATAGAAATTTCGGTCAAACAAGTAATTTGACTTGTAATAAGAAACAAGTCGACCTTATGTTGCTCAGCTTTTGGCGATTAATGAAATCTCTAGTGTATTGCAATCGCTCCTTTTTGTTCTTTCTTGATAACGCAAACTAATTTGATATTTAGTTGGTGTGTATTTATTTTGATCTGAATTTTTATTCTAATGCGAATGACTGACCCATAATGAGATTAATATTTCACTATTAATTCAATTTTGACATCTGGTGGGGGAACGTTGGTCCCTCTGCTATCTTTTTCTGTCCCACTTGCATTATGATTTATCCGGTGTGCTGATATTAATTAGTCGCAAATTGCAGGGTACTCATGGTGAAGAGAACCAGAAGACGAAGAAGACCCGCCGCACCGTGCAGGTAGCCTCGCGCGCCATCGGAAGCACATCGCTCGAGGCCATCTTGGCCAAGCGTAATCAGAAGCCCGAATTCCGTCGCGCTCAGCGCGAGCAGGCCGTTAAGTAAGGCCCTTGATTCATTTTATGGTGTGAGATTTCAAAGGGGCATATTGTATACACTCAGTCCCTCCTGCTAACAGCGCTTTTTCAACTAACTTTGTGGCATAGCAAGCTTTTGCGAGTTGTTTTTTAACTCTTTAGGATTGTAAAATGCCAATATTTAACCGCAGCCAAAGATAGCTTTGTCTTGAATTAACGTTGATTAATATTTGCTTTCTGCAGATTCGTTTAGTTGTAGCTGAAATTTGAGTACTGAAAGCTTGAATAGCAATTTTTACCATTTGATCATGGACCTAATCTCGAGTCTGATGTCGATCTATTTCAGAGCCGCCAAGGAGACATCGCGAGCTTCCAAGGCCGAGAAGAAAGTCAAGGACAAGACCAAGGTAGGATATTTGCCGTATTTTGCGTCGTGGAATGAGCTCTGTTTTAAGTCGACACCAAAAGACTTGATCGTACTTTTATCCAAGTCGTGTAACTGTAGAATGCGCTCTTTTTGTAATATCAATTAGATTGACGACATAAATTGTCATATTTAATCTCGAGTAGTTAATTTATCCGAGTATTTGATAAATTTCCAATGCATTATTGTTCAAACTTAACGACATATTGTGCGCATCAGTTAGAGAAACGTTTCCTAGTTGAAGGGGTTACAATTTGGAGAACTTTGCTTTATGCAAAGTTCCGTTTCATTGTATTGCACAGTCTTTGTGCACTAAAGCCTAATCCTTCGTAGACTTACTTTTAACTAGCCCTCCTTTGATACCGAATGTCCAACACACATGGGAGACAAAATTTGAGGCTGCGTAAAGATGTGTAAAATAATTAGCATCGAGGGGTGTATCCTTTCGAGATTCAGTTATGTATTCATTTATATCTGAGAAGCGCAGATTAATCTGAAGAATCTATCGGAAGCAGATGTGTTTATACTCTTTTTTGGTTATATTTGTACCGCGAAGACTACGTTTATGTAAGAACCGATGCGGTAATTGAGAGTGATTTTGTCATGGCTTGTCAACGCTGATAATGTTCGCTAATGATGAACGTTTTGCAGGAGAAGAAGGCTGGACCACCCAAGGCGAAGGCTCCGAAGGCCGTCAAGTCGGCGGCGCCGCGCGTTGGCGGCAAGCGATAAATGCCAGCATGCTAGGATTCCGCAAATTGTATGGTCATCGGCCCCATCTGTTTGCGTGTTGTTATACCGCCACCATTTGAAATCGTTCATTTGAAATAAAAAAAGTTGTTATGGTCGTTTACGGCTGAAACACCTTCATTCCTTAAACACAGAATATTTGCTTGCATGTAGTTTTTGTTTCCAAAGCTGCGTCGCTGCAGTCTACTGTACGAACACATAAGCAACACTGCAATCTGGAGAACGCTGGGGTTACGATCGTTGTTGACGGTATAGCGCATAGGAATCGGCGTAATACTGAGGGAAGAGCTCCTCCATTAAGACGTTTCACAGCATAGCGAGGGCCATGTGCAGCTCCATATTAACCTGTTCTCTATGCTCTTGGCGTACAATTTGCACTAGTTCAAACTATTTTTGGTGGAGGTGTAAAGAGAACGGTGTATCCCTTCAATGATTGTTATCCGTACATCTCTGAAGCCAATGAAGCGTTAAATTTGGATTGATACCAAGAATGCTTTAGCCCGTCAATTATCCATGGAGAAATTTATTGTGCGCAGCGGTGTAAATGACGCTGGATCGTCCGACTCTCTAGAGCGACGCTTGGAGCAGTTCTCATTGGAAAAGGTCGCCATGCGATCCATTAGCGCGCCTAACTTGCGTCTGTCGTACGGCGTAGTTTTGCCGAAGAAGCTCGCCGATGAACTGTACTCTCACTGCGAGTCGAACATTGAGTACAACTCGGGCGAATTGGCGACTGTGCAAATGTTTGGCAAAACTGTGCCGATTCCTCGCCGACAGACGGCGTACGGCGACCATGGATTGACTTATACATTCAGCGGAAATACTTTGCCTGCCAATCCGTGGCCGCCCTTGATGCACCGCCTGTGCCTCCTAGTGTCCGACGTGGCCGACGTCAAATTCAACTTTGTTCTGGTCAACCGATATAAGGTAATCTAGGTGTCAGTCACAATGTGAGCTTAAATAACGCTAAAAAACTTAAAAAGTGAAATTGAACAGTTAAATGCGTGCAATACTGATAAGACAAGCTCTTGACTGCAAAGACCTATTGTAATATATATTGGAGCCATCTGAAAAGTGTTCCTGTTGAGATACGGATAAATATTGAGACCGCTTCCAAGGTTCTCAAACTTTTATTATAAAGACAATTTTATGAGGAATAAGTGTTGACTGGTCTCTTGTTTGAGGATGGTCAGGACTATGTGGGTGCGCATCGCGACGGTGAGAAAGACTTGGACAGGACGGCGCCAATTGCCAGTCTCACTCTGGGTGCAGCCAGGGACTTTGTCTTTCAACATCAAAGCGCTCGCAAGCGGAAACTAACGGATAACGCTGCTGGCAGTGAGCGTAAACTACCGGAGAATGTCAAGTTGGTGCTGGAACATGGAAGTCTGTTGTTAATGCATCCGCCCACAAACAGCTGCTGGTATCATTCATTGCCGGTTCGCAAGGGTGTTACTGCACCGAGAATTAACTTGACATTCAGGCGTCTGGTTAATCAAGGCTCAAAGTGATACTGTACTCAATATACTCGTATAACTTGATTTTGCCGTTATTGACCTGCCATCCAGGGACAACTTTAGAAGTCAAGTGGCAAATACTTTCTTTGCGCTACATAAGTCAAAATTTTGCGCCTATGGATCGCAGGCCACATATTTCATGATATTCTCGCAAATCTTATGTGAAGTGTGCACAAAATAAAATTTAAATGATTCTTGCTCGTTGGTCGTTGGCATCCGTTTACACTACACGATTATTACGAAAAGGTAAACGTCACATTTACGCTCGTTCATACGCGCAATTAAACGCGAGGCCAATGTGCATGATATCCACAATTTCATAAGTCAGCAGCCACCACCTTCGAGCAAGTGCTCATGCCGACGCGCTTCTAGTGCCTCCGCTTTATTTGTTGTTACATGACTCATTTGTCGCTGTCTTCTTGGAACTAAGTGGTCTGCGCAAATATTCATTAGATGGACGTAGTCGCCTTCATCAGCCTTGTCCATTTGGGGGCCGGAGCATATTACAAAGTTAAGTCGAGTCCACTCCAGACTAAGTACTCTATATTATATACCACGCCACTCTTAAATTAGCGGATACAGATCCAGAAATTGTATGAGAAGCGCGTTCTTTTGTTCGCTATATGTATAACGCAAGGAATGTAACATGCTTCAGGGGCAACAGATCGAACCGACCGTCTCCACTCAGTCGACAAATGCGGCTGCTCGAAGCCTCAACTATTCTCAAATCCAAGACTACGGTCAACTAAAGTATAAAAAGACGTGACAAAGAAAAATGGCGAAATAAGGTATCAAACGAATCCGCCAAGTTCTCGCGTGCCGCGCTAATGAATCGTAAAATCTCGATTTCTATTAGGCTTAAATCAGTTTCATTCAACCTTTAATTTTGATCTCAAGAAATTTCAAATTACCCAATATTACAATTTGACATATTACGCTACTGAAAATCATTAAAATTTCCTCCCTAGCCTCCCAGAATGACCAATGATGGTAACGATTAGAGTTAGAGGATATTCTGACGCCTGTTGCCGTATCTCGTGCATACTATCCAGGTAGCTAAAATCACAGCGCTATTCATCATTTATCGAAAGCGAGTAAGTTTAAAGCACTGGGGATAAATAATACTTAGCTATGCAATGCAAAGAGATCCGGCCAACCGTTGCATCACCGTTAGCTCAAGGAATCGATTAATTTTACTACTAAAATAGTAACTCACAGACGAATAAATTCTACAACCTGGCATACACGGGGATTCAAAAGCACAATACAAGACGACAAGATGCAGGCAGCATTTAATGATACAATGGCAACGAGAACGCAAAACGTACAGTATCTAACAGCTCTAGTCGCAGTACTGCACGCGTAAGAAACAATCAACGCAGCTCACAGCAAATCTAATGCAGTGTTTTTCTCAACTCGAGCGAATTTAGACTGCAATATGGCAGACCAATGCACAGTTGTACGCAAAAGAAACAATATTGTGCGGTGTAAATTCGCTCGAACAGAGATGAGGTTGTCTGTGGTCAACCTACCCTAAAAAACAGCGACTAGAAAGGACTATTGTTATGCTCATTCAAGTCGTCGTCATCAGAATAACAACAATGATCGAAGTGACGCCGAACAATACCTGCATAAACGAGCAGAGAGCAAAGAAGCACAGAGTACTACTACATGGTGAGTTGTGACAACGAAGATAATTTGGCGCAATAACGTCACTTTCACGCTTACTTACACAATCAACCTGAAACGTTGCCGGACTTTTCCAAAATACCGTCCACTTCAAATGACTACTTTTCCTTTTGTTCAGTTTACTCCACAAAGATATATAGTTAGGTATTGCTGGGATTGAGGCCGAACGGTGGCCACCTTTCTTCCTGACTGTATCTTTGAGGGGTTGCACTAATAGGAAAAAAGAAGTCATTTGGGAGGCGATTTTCGGAAAAATTCAATATATTTACTGCCAATACGGAGAAAAATTCGCCCAATACACCAAATTAAAGTACAGATAGAATGGTGACTACTCAATAATGTCGATCACAGGTAGTCGAAAACCAATAGTAACCATTAGGACGGCGAAAGTACTTGAAAATTCAAGAGGTGTGAGCGAAGCATGTCATATTGGTGGTACCAAGAATACATTAGCGATTTTGCATTACAAAACTTCTCACACTTATGAAGAGCATGTTCGACGCCTAAACAGCTGCGTTTCTGAACTTGCCTTCAAGGTATTAAAAATATATTAGCCCTTAATCGAACAGTTATTGTTCAAATAATATTGATGAATAGGTGACACGATGTTACATTTAAAAAAAGTATAGCTCGGCGCATAAGAGCGGGAGAAAGCGGCAAAAAAGAGAAGGCAGCCTGCATG
Source organism: Plectus sambesii (assembly GCA_002796945.1). Taxonomy (NCBI): domain Eukaryota; kingdom Metazoa; phylum Nematoda; class Chromadorea; order Plectida; family Plectidae; genus Plectus; species Plectus sambesii. Next base: position 7,354 of record NIUQ01005528.1, read on the forward strand.
GGGCAGCGAAGCGAAAAGCGTCAGTTCTTCAAGCATTCGGTAGTGATGAATCAATTGCGATGGTTTTCACAGTCCGCCGCCTGAACGAACGACGGGAATCGCCTGCGACTCTGTGGTGTCCAAGTAGCGCACTAGACGATTCTGCGAGATCTGACCGCCCTTCAGCCCGCTGTATAGCTGAAATAACGACCACTTCACTATATTATAAAGACAACTAAGTAAAGAAGTTATCATGTAACATACAAGTTATCATGTAACATACATACTTCGAAGAGCATTGTACTTAAGTGCATAGGTAAAAAGCATAGGGATTCCTTTGGAGAAAGTTGTAATACTCTGTAGTGCATTGCAATTTAGCATTTAACTGTAAAAGTTGAATTGCTTGGGTGCTAAGGAAGGAAGAGTGAAAGCAACTCAAATATAATGGTCGTAATCGATGAATGACCTTAAACAGTCTGATGGGGTATGCAAAAAATTGAGATAGGACAGAAGTAGAATATGAATTTTAAGATGACGGAAGGATAATAAATAGCTAATGAAAAGCACATTTATCCACAAAAGATACTTTTCCGATAATTAAGATGCGCGATTTTCAACAAGGAAACGCGGCAAGTTAGATGAAGATATGACAGTCTAAATTCTCATTCAATACGAACCTGCAGGAACTCCATCAGTTCGATTTCACCGTTTTTGTTCAGATCGACTTCGTTGAGCAATTCGTGAAGTAGCCGCTCATCAAGTTTCTCCCCGTGATCCTGCAAATATAGAAGCATTAACGCTGCATGATGTAAAGTTGACAACTAGGAGATCAATACTCATAACACGAAAGGTTGTTAAACGTGTAGTGTTTACTTTATGTACAAAGCCGGACGCAGGTCCTTTCGCGCCAAATCGATCTACTCGACTTTACTTCGAGCACGCGCACACAACTCAAATAATTTTTAATCCTTAACGGGAAAACAGCATGAAAATACTTCCGCGGTTTTAGCGCCAGTACTTGAGTGCTTTAATAAAAAGCGACTGAATCAATACTGACGCAAAGGACTGTGACGACATTGCCTAAACCAGGGCTCGGAATGAAAAATTTTGAAAAAAAGGACATTTCTTTTTAAAAAGGACAATTCTGACCCCTGGTCTAAACCCATATATGTAGTATCATTTCGGACGAAACTGATGTGATACATTATTCCGTTTCCGGACAATTTGTGGTACTTCAAATTCACGCAGATGGTGTATGACTCAAGTGTGCAGTAGGGTTATAATAAGGTTTTTGTGGCTTTCAGAAAATTTAAAAATAGCATCAAAGATAAAATGAAGAAAAGAAGAAACATACGCGGAAGTGTCGACGAAGATCGTTGACAGTGATGTGACCCTTTCGGTCGCGGTCGAGCTGATTGAAGCGCTCCTTGGCCTGCTGCATTTCCGCCCGGGTGAGATTGAGGGGCGTGTTATCGACCGACTGGGCGCGCGCCTCTTGACCCATCTCCAAGTCAATAAATCGACGAGCCGCGACTGTTTGTCGCTGAAAGCACAGACACATGCAAACTAGATCGTTATTTCTCTGCCAATGACTACAAGCAGGTTCATGTTTGCCTGGGAACATCTCCTACCGTATACATATACATACGTTTAATGCAATCACTAACAAACTAGTGCACTGTTTTACTGAACAAAGTAGTCGAATAGCGACCCAACTAAGCTACTATTATAATCGAATCGGTTCCCACAATTAAAAATATTGGCGCTTCGCGTCACCAAAATAGATTCTCCTTTAATTCAACAATTCTGCCGCCTAAAGATAATCCAAATACAATCGTTTTTATCGAATATTTCCTTGATCTAATCAGGCAATTTATTTCGTTCAATACGATGGGGCTGCACAAAAACCGGAGAAATCACAATATATAAGCATGGACTACGAATGCTCGCAAAAAAGGATAACATTTTCAATATATTTCCGAATGGAATCCACAAATCCCTTATTGAGAACAATTTCAGTGTATGCTTTAATGAAAGATGCTATCGAATAGTCGCAACCTGTTTTATACTGTACAAATGACAACTTTACGAGTTAAACAGCTTTCCATGTGAGGACAGTAGGAGCTGCGTGATGATTTATTTAAGGCTAACCACATTAATAAATATTGTAACAGAAGATTCTAAATCATCCCCCACTCCTGTGCCTCACCAGAAGCACAGAAGAATGGACGAGCTGTATTAGATACTGTTTTCGCATTTTGCTTTATGATCATCCTTACTGTGCTAAGGGTTGGTAATTGGAGCAAAGAATCGCGTAATTGCGGAACGCTAAAACAAAAGTATTCGCTCACTTCTTTCTCAGCGGCCGACCAGCCTAAATCCTTGCCCATTGTTTCAACAACGAAGGGGAGAATCTCGTGGGCGGCGTATGTGTTCAAAAAGGCCAAGCGCAGTCGTCTGGCCAGCACATCGACCGCCGTGCAAGCGTACTCACGAATCGCGTAGTGAACCTGAACAACACGGTTGCTTTAGCAGATACAGCAAATATCATCAATTGCACAGCACGAAATATCTTAATCGTGTTGAGCAATCGATAGCTTTTGAAGCGCTATTTAAGTGAAAATGCTTTGATCTGCTCAAATAATGTGACTTCTATGATCGATTTTGTATCTACTTACAAAATTTAAAATCATGCGTTACACTGTGACATAGAAAATTCACTCGTAAAATATCAATACTACAAAATATTTTAGAAAAAAAGCAAACCTCGGCTTCCAAGTAGGGAAATTCACCATGCAGCCGTTTGCCGACGATTGGCCATCGCTTTCCGGTCAGTTTGCACAATTTAGCAACCGAATAGGCTCGATCGCCGTAAGTCGTCGCCAGATGCTGCGCGACCTGAATCAGGAAAAGGGTCTCGTTGTGTTCAGCTTTTTTGACTGAGCGCCAATTGAATGTCATAAAGGGAAGGCGGCGCTTGAAGGCATACGCGACTTCATCCAGAATATGTAAGAGAGAAAATGAGAGGATTTCCCGCTCTCTTTTCTCGTGTCCTATCTTTGCACACACTTCTGACACCATCCCCCTAGCATTAAGGTGGCTAACAAACAAACAAATATACAGATAGTCCAAATCGTAGTAGGAAAAATTCTGAAAGTTGCAAAACGAGTGCTCGATGAGATGATCCTCGCATATATTTTAGACTCTCAAACTCATTTATAT
>NIUQ01005529.1:0-10547 GCA_002796945.1 Plectus sambesii
GGTTGCTCGCATTCATTGACTGATAGCGCCATGACGCGTTACAACCCAATAATATTTTAATTTCAGTTTCCCGACCGATCAAAGCGAAGAGTGAGGCCGATCGCTGTGACATCAATGCCCGAGTTGTCGCCCGAACTGGAAGAGATGGTCGAAGAGTACAAAACCACCACCGCCGAGTACTTTGTTCAAGACCCTAACGTCTTAAATGTCACTAACGAGCACTTGAATCTGGCCGCAGAGTAAGTGAAGCGATTTTATTTCTGCTAATGGACGTTTGAGATGTTTTTCTTACAATGGCAGTAGTGCTAATCTAATTCGTTCATTTGAAAGCTCTGCTAGAAGCTAGCATTTAACTGAAAATTGTGAAGAAAAGTGTATGACTTTTTCGTTGTTGGGTAGAAAAAGCTCATTGTATCAATTGTATCATAAAATAATTAAGACTGGTTTGCCTATTATGAGAATGGATAAGATATGAGAGAGGATAGGGGTTTGTGGTGTTCCAAAGAGCTCAACGTTGGAGGCTTGCGCTCAGACTAAGACATTGAATTAGAATAAGAGCAAGGTGTTGGTGTGAGTTTAAGCGTTGAACGCCGAGCAGGTCAGGACGCCGACAGTTCTTATCCTTGATCGAAGTGAAAGAATATGAAATTTTAACAGGAAGTGAAGTGAAATTGCATTGTTTGCAGAATCAAACGGCGTTGCGCTGCGGAAGGTCTCAATCCGAAGGACAAATCCCGTGTTATGGATGAACTGGCGATGGCTTCCAATTGCTCACGACAAATGCTCTACAAGCTGTTGAAGAAATCGGAACAGATGCGCGCGGCGCTTGACGATAATGATTCTGATGGCACCGGTGATTTTGTCGATGCAAAACTTGCTGAAGTTCCGTCAACTAAACCTAAATGAATCCGGTTGAAATTCTTTGGCGAGATTCTTCAAATCTACTGGTTAAGGATAATTGATCGATTATAGTCTTAGTATGGATTAGAGAAATGACGTCACTCTCTGACCTCGAACTCTCCAGTCTCCTAAGTGAAAATTTGCACTCCAGTTTGTAGGGAAAGGTGGAGTATTATGCGAAGAAATGATTATATCCATAGTGGATGAACATTCCCATAGTTTTCAGCCAGGCCTAACTTTACCATGTTTAATTTGTGTTACCATACCACATCCACCCATCTTCTCCCTCCATGATTATATCTCCATCTCTCCCATCGCAAAACTGCTTTTAGCAGTAGGAAGTGGTTTCATAGGCCGATCGTGTACCATAGATTTGACGACTCTTGCCAAAAGTGATGCTTTAATGAAGAATGATATGAAAATATTGCTGTGCCTAAAGTTACGTGTACAATTCCTGCATAAAGATATATTAATGTGCGATATATGGATAGCTGATTGAAAAATAACAGTTTCGTAACTGTTAACGGCAAAAGCTGATATTTTTTTTGCATTTTCAAGTTATTAACTTCCCCGGATTGTTGGCATTTGACTGTAAATTAATTACAACCTTAAACGATTCAAATGCGTAAAATAGCTTATATCGTTTGATGCGTCTATTTTTATTGAAACAGTGACAACTATTAACTGTATTGTTTTGGAGAAACTCCTCAAAATTGCAATATTGCATAAATAAAAACAATGAGCTGTAAGGATTCTTCCCAAGCATATTTTGATTCATATACCTGAAAGGTATTTAATACCCATAGCATAAAAGACTATATAAGGCCATCTTAAATTTGTTGTAGAGTGATGCTTCGCTCAGCGAGACTCGTGCGCCACCTGGTGCGCGGCAGTGGAAAACTTCCAAGCTGCAGGTATGCAAGTGTTTAATTTATATCTTTAGGGTGTCGCTGCTGGTTTAGACATTTTATGAGGGAATGCCACGATTAAATTAAGCAGCTTTTCAAAAATATGCTCTTGTGTTACATGAATACTTTAACATGGTTGGAAAACGCTTATAAAAGAATGCAACTCAACAATGCGAACATTTGGTGAATAGATAAGATACAGCATGATAATTTGGCTTTATATCAGTTGATAAACTCGATTAGGCGACCATTTCCCGCTCTACGATATACTTTGTCTGCGAAAATTGACGGGATAGGACTAATTAAGAATTGCTATTGGTTCGACAATGAAGCAGTTAACAGTATTGCAGTCCCTTGTTCATAATCGTTCTGAGCAAGCAGAAGTTAATTTAGTAGCGTTTGTTGGAAACCGCCCGCATATGTAGCGGCACATGGACGATCCGCAAGTTCTGCCGCGAATCGATCCATCGACTCGACCGAAGTGACGACTACGGTACGACCAGACGTGCGTGGTGAAACTCCGAATAAAAATGTCAGTTACTCTATTATATTGCAGCGTTTTCATCTGCTTTAATGTATTCGACTTTACATAATCGCAATTTTTCTTCTCCAACCTATTGCATTCGAATTTTACATTCCCACTAAATGTTGACTCATTCTGCAGAATTCCCAAGTATTGAAGCAATACACGAGTATATCTTTCTTTGTATACTCATTTTATTATCTGGGACTGCACTCAATAAAATGGAGTTAAGCAATGCAATGATATAAATCATAATAATAGTGGATTCGTTGCTATATTTGCAAGAGCACATAATAATGAATCGAAAGATAATTTGTCGTAACACTAATGTTTAAAACCTTTGATTCAAGTTCACTTCAATTTTCAGGGCAATGTTGATGGCAGATCAGTTGGGCAGATATTCGATCGGCTAGCCGGTGATGTTCAAAAATTTGAACGTTTTTCAATAATTGCGATGGCGGACGATTTCGATGGTATCGTCAGGCGACTTGAAAGTGGCGACGGTAATACTTGAATTGAAATGGCTTTAAATCTACTCTCTCACGCGTCTTTAATACTAATCCAGGACTGTACTGTATTATTTTCAGAAGAAGTAGTGGCATTCTTGAAAGGCTCAACATCGGCAGTCGCATTCGCCCTGAGCGCTTGTGGAGACATCATGGCATATGTTCCGTTCCAAGAAAGAATCGCCATCTTCGATCGCCTACTAACGGCACTAAAGAAGCAAGGTTCGTTTCGGTTCAAAAATTACTTGAAAAGGGGAGAAATGCGCGTTGAATTCGAAAATATCGAACGTTCCCATACTTGCGATTGAGACTTTGCAGTTCCATCATCTCTCAGCCGCTTCGAACTTCTCATATGATATTTACTGTATCGTTTTTGCAAACTGATTATATCATTTTATACTTTGATTAAAACGCTCACCAAATGGAATATAATATTTTCTTAGCAATTTGAGAAAGAAAATGTTTTCTTTCAATTTAAAATGTTTGCTTAGGAGAGCGCCCTTATTGAAGTGTAAAAGGGATGTATAAGATGAATTAATGATTTAGGCATATCATTGGCGAATTTGGGTATCCACCACAAAATTCTTCACGTGCGATTGGAAAATGGTCAGTCATTCAGTCCGGCCGATGTGCTGAAAGCTCTGGCCGCTGATGGTCTCGAAGCGAATGCGGAAACGTTTGCTTACCTCGTCACGCAGTACTGTCGCGACGGCGACATTACCGGAGCTCTGTAAGTCTTACAAAGCTGTTTTATATGTTAACAGGCTTTAAGCTACTTGGGTTATTTTTAATTCACATAAAAGTAATTGATAACTAAATGCTTTAGGGTCGCTGTTTGAAGTTTTGTTGTTTTGCGTAATGGAGCTTTCGGGCTCGTCTTATTATTCCGTTTTTTTGCGAGACCCCATCGTAGAGCGCTTATTAGTTTTTCAGCACCTCTAGCCAACTTTCATGAGCTTCGAATGAAGTGCTCCGTGATCATTTTATGAAAAAATGTTTTTGTCCGTACTGATATATGTGCTTGGAGTTTGCAAAGAATATTGGCAGACTCAGTTTATAAACATTTAAATACTTCCAATATACCAGTGTTATGATTGCTTATTAGTCTGCAATAATTGACTGATGAATAAAAATATTGATTCAAGTCATCTTTCAGGGCAATCGTGGCACACATGAAAGCGAAGCAGATGTCCGTGGATGAAACCGTCCTGCGTGATTTGGTCTACGCTTACGGATTGAGCGGTGCCGATGACAAAGCGGAGCAGTTGATTACAGTACGTATAGGCTAATTTAGAATTTAATCATATTCTTATTGATTAGTTCTTCTAAAGTTGCGTGTGGTAGACTGGCGCTTTGCCAGTCATCCAAAATTTAAATGAAATTGAGCGCTTCTTATTTAAACATTATCGGCGATTACATAACATTTTACCGTAATCGTCAAAGATGTCATCATGTGATCATAATTTTAAAATGACGTCATTATTGATCGTTGTCTCAGCGCGAATCTTTTGCAGCAGTTGCAAGCGTCGAATCAGTCGGTGTCGACGACGCGACTTCGGTTGGCACTCGCGCGCGCAAAGGCGAAAGTGGGCGATATAGACGCGATGGTCGGTCATCTGGACAAAGTGGCGGTTGATGGCGGCGCAGAGGAGGAAGGCAACTTTGACGTGATGTTCAGGGACTACTGGCTGCTCGAGGTCTTCTACGCGCTGGCTGAGAGTAACAGGAAGGAGCACTATGATAAGGTGGAGTCGCGACTGCATTTATTTTTTATGTTTTGTTGTATGTATTTGTTTGTTTTATTCGAATACGTATCTTGGCGCACTTATGTTTTTTACGACTGCATAATGGAATGCGTTATAATTTCCTGATTCAGGTGCTGTCAAGGGTTAAGGACTTCAAGTTCAAGCCAAAGATGCATTTCATCTCCAGACTGATTTCGTTGGGAAATTACGAAGCGGCTATGAGCTTCCAGAATTTCGCCGCGTCAACAAAGTATGTCAGGGAATGTTTGGGAAGGGGTTTGATAGAACGTACCTTGTCGTTTTCAACTATCTTTTATTGCAAGTAAAGCGGGACTTGAATAAATGCCCTTTTTAGTACTTTGCTCTGATATCACCCACGAGAATGTTTGGTTGTGATTTGACTGAAGAAGGTTGGGATCTAAGACGAATGTAGTGCGTTATTTTTGAAGCAAAATTATTAGTACTTGATGGCACTATCGTATAAGAAGGAGATAGTTAAGCTCGAAATTGTTTAGTATAGAAGAATGAAAGTGATGACTGAAGCAGACAAAAGCGCTCCGACGGCGCGTAGCTATCATTCTAGCATTGATCGCATGTATAAATCAAGAATATATAATGATTATGAATAGAGTATGTCTCGCCGTCTCTTAACCGATAGAAAATGGAGAATACTTTTACATTAAAAGCTTTAAGAGCGGAGGACGACTCGTCTGTCAGAGACACTGCCGTAATCCTGCGCGCCATGAGCTGGGCTTTCCACAGAGCGACGGCAGCCGATGAGGACAGCCTCAATACCTTATCTTCCACCATAGCCACCGCATTGAATGCGATGGATTCAAACCGTGGTATTTATTTTACTATTTAATACATTTTTATGTAACACAATACCATTTTACTTTATTCAAGGAATTTTAATACGAGACTATTTTTTTTGGCTTTTCTCTCTTGGCTTATATCGAAAGCTTATTTTGTGTTTTGCTACAATCAACTGCGTTTATAACGCCTGGCTCTATAACGTCGCCGGCCTTATAACGTCGGTCCTTGGCTGGTCCCTTGACCGACGTTATAAAAGCAGTTAACTGTATTTTGGTTTTGTTATTGTGGATTTATGGCTTAACTTCGTGTTTGCAGGCAGCAGCTCGTCGAGCAAAAATGTTCCTGTGGCCATTCACTGGGACATGTTCTTGCGATTTGTCGCTCGTATGGCGACAGGTGGCGCCGACTCCCTTGGTCCTGCGCTCAAAAGTCTGACTGCCAAAATCAACGTAAACATCATTTGCTTGATTTTTCTAAATCTTTTGAACAGAGAGAATTATTTAGCTCCAAAATTTTTGATGGGTTGACTAGGAAATTGAGATTTTGTTTGATCATTCTTGTTTCAGAAGAAATTAAAATTTTCGCGGAAGCAGATGACCAAGTTGGAAGAACTGTACTCTTCTCTGGGACTGACTGAAGCTCTTCCCCATGCTGGTCAACGAACTGTAAGTGATGTTGTAACAGCGCGTAGTGGGCGGCGTTATACAGCTCTAATAGTGCTCTTGTGTAATGGAAGCGATATCGGAAACGTGGTGGAATGGGTTCTAGTTCGACCTGTAGGGAATTTTCACTTTCTAATTTTATATTTTCGATGCCTTTTTGGAAGCACAAGCAATTGATATACATAAATGGGAGAAGTGCAGAACTCGAAAAGAAGTGTCTTGGAAAAATTCATAGAAATAACTTATATTTCTTCATTTGTGATCATTCTATATCATGTCCCAAAATTATTTTAAGTATGCTTCCTTCGCCACTTAAGTGAAAATATGAGGTGAAGTAAGACTATCTTTCAGCCTCAATACGAATTGAATGTTGATGAAGACAGAGTTCAATCGCTGATCGATGCGGATGTCGCCGACGCTAAACGAACACCGAAGGTACCGAAGCCAGCGGTAAACCGGAGACGACCTGTCGGCGATGTAAGGAAATTTCTTACTCTCGACGAAAAACTATCCTGAATATATCAAATATTCCTCTTTTACACTAATATATTGTAATATCTTTGGACAATGATTGATTGTGCTGACGATTCAAAGTCAAATACATCAAATGGCAAAAGCTATGAATAATTCGTTTCAGCGAACGCTTGACGTAAAAGTGAACGAGGAAGGTATTCAAGAGCTGATCGACGCCAACGCGTTGCCGTCATCCGGCAAAATAACTCGTCGTCCACAAAAGAGCAATGTAAGTTGCGTGAGGTGGCGTACGGTTTAAATTACTTTTATGTGGGATAGTTGTAGAATATAGTGCTGTAAGCATACAGTGCTTGATTGATGTTGAATGCGAGTAATCTTAACTCTATAATTTATTTATATTGTATATTTTAAAATATTTCCATGCCTCTTCTCATAGCTATTAATGTTTTCAGATATCTTAAGATAATATTTAGCTGCTCACCCTATTTTACTGACACCTAAAGCAGTGGGAATGAGAAATATGAAGCAGTTGATTTGATTGATGGAATTTTGCAGGAAATGCTGAACTCGATTGAGGAGCAGTTTGCCGAGGGATTGGTCAATGCTGATTTCGAGTCCCTTCAATCGCCGCGCCGGCGTCGCACTCCACCCGCCGTAAGTTTAAATATAATCCGTCAGAGAATCCTTGCCTCTATCCTGTATTGTCCTCATTCTAACTTTGCCACACTGAGCAACTCGTTCTTGTGAATATTGTAAATGGACTTTCATCAAAATTCGTCACTCTTGCGTTCAGTTTCTTTATCTCTGCATTCAGTTAGAATGCCAAAATGACGAATTTGAGTGTAAAAGTGACGAATTATGATGAAAGTTCATGTAATGCCATTATCATGTGAAAATGATCACTTTTTAGGCGAAGCTTACGAAACGTGAAAAGAAACCAGAAGATCCGGATGACATCTCCATTCGCGATTTGGTCAGAGAGTAAGTGGAATCTTTTCATTGAGCTATTGACGTATGTTGTTTGATTGGTTAACCAGAAGAGGTAGTCGCAGTCTCGCCGCGATAAGGTTCAGCCGCGAAATTTGAATGTATGAAGAAGCACTGTTACTTGTCTTTGAGAAACAATTAGATATAAGTTTCTGTCTTCTAAATTATGAACATTGAAACAAACGGTGCTAGTTCGCTACAGTAAATTTTATGGTAAAGCATCACTTTATGGAGACCGCGTTAGAAGAGGCGTTCTGAAAAAAGCATTATTAAATTATTAATATATTATGCGTAAACAGTTTAGCGCAGTCCGTAATATTAGGCTTAGGTTAAGAGCCTGTGCCTTCTAAAAAGATGTTAATGTGCGATTGTTAGGCCACAACAGTAAAGTGTTCTTTAGGGACAAATTGGAAGAAGCTTTCAACAAAGCGTTGGAGCTGTCGAAACAAAGGGAGCGCGTCCCTGGTCACTACTATCTGCTCGAAGGAGCTCTTGTTAGCAACGACTCCAAGTTCTTGCAAAAACGTATGTTTTCTCACAATTTAAGATAGGTATAAAAGCTACTTTCTTATAACCTCGAGAATTTTCACACATAATTGATCTCTATGTGATCTATACGATAGATAAACGGTAAGTTCTGAGGTTGATAGGCCTTTGTATATTAATCTTTAGATTATTTCGTTTGAGTTTTTTTTGTTCAATTTGGAGATTTACATATATTCGGTATCGATTTTTTAACTTAAAATTTTTTCTTTCATTGAAATCATTTTTAAATAGTAACAGAAAACGGTAAATGCGTAGCGACAGATTCGCGGCATTTAAAGTAACTTAGAGATGTTAGAAAATTTTCCAGTTTTCTAACGTTTTATAAAGGCAGTTCTTCATTATGATGAATAGAACCCTGGCGGATTGTTTATTACGCGAATGCTCTATATACTCTATGATTTGCTCGTTTTCAGTAATGCAGCTGCTGAATGTGAAGAACGGAGAAACAAATTCGTTGACTGACTTTCTATACGTCCTCCTCGATCTTAATAAACTGGCCGTGGCAAAGAAACTCATTACGGTAGGTGTCTGAACGTTTTATAATTCAATAATTTTGAAATCAGCTCTGATTTATGTACTTTTTAGAAAAACTATATTAGATAGTACTATTCGAGTTGGATCAGTTGGGTGGCACAAAATTGGAGAAATTAGTCGCTTTGATTTCATGATGGAGCATAAATGAGTAGTCTTGATCATGTAATGCTAAGCGGGGGTGACTATACTGTCAAGTCTCATACGCTTACGCAAGGTGCAGATTGTACAAAACTTTTGCGATTTCTGAACTACCCAAATTCATGCCACTGAATAATGCATACCTTAGAGTAGTAGAAAATAGCGCTGTAACTATTTTGAGAATTAAGCTTAACGTTCCTGAATATAAGTAAAGAAGATGGTTTGTTTTTAGGGCGCGAATGTCGAACTGAAGCCTACCAAGTTGGCTTATCTGACCAGCAAAGCGTGCGACGATGACAAGGTTGGTGTTGGTCGACTTTTAACGCAGTAAATGAGGCCTCGAGTATTGAACGCCTTTGATGTTAAATTTGAATTACAATATGTTATTTATAATTTGATCTCAACAGTACTTGCGAGCTGGTGTAATTGATCTCCAACAAATTATTATGTACATTTCTAAAGTCAGTTGCTTTTGCGTTGATGAAAAATATTGTTTTTAGCCACACATTCTCACTGGATTCCTCGACTTGACCAGCGATTCGAAGATCATCGACGCGATAAGCCGCGATGCCATTTACGGAAAACTCATCTTCTACCACTGTATGTTTCGCTGCTCGGTTTAATTTCATCGCACTACACTGCATATTAACGTGCAATGGCATAAGCGTCAGGCGTTAAAACTTCTTTGGATATTTCAGAAAAGGGGGCGAGCTTGTAACATGTTATTAAAGGTGCATTTTAATTTCGCTTTTGCGTGGCGCCCTATGACGCGAACTGCGCTGCTATGAGTAGAAATTGGTTGATACTTTGTTTCATAAAATTTCATTTTCGAAATTCCTTTGTTCCTGCCTTACTGAACGCATAGTAGCGGATATTCAAATATCGTACCCCCTTATCCCTGTGCTTGCTTGAAAAATCGTTACATAATACTTTGTTTCGCCAACTTTGTTTGGCTTATATTAAAGAACGAAGGACATAATTGCAGGCACGCAAATGGATGAGCGCAACTTGGAGGCTACTGTAGCGCGCATTCGCGACGAGAAACTCGAGCTGAGCGATAAGCGACGGACGCAGATCGCCATGGCGATGCGCGCCTTTGGCAAACCGAATCCCTTTAAAGATTCCTCTCCACCATCGCCTTCTTTTGACGCATCTTTTCTCCCAAAAGAAAACAGTCCCAGCCAACGACCCGAGTCATCGTTGTAAATGTTAGTGCTTAGGCACTAAATGCTTATGAGTTTCAATTCCCACAATCAAAGACTCGTCTTGCTGTGTTTCTGAGAATGAGGCTGCCAGAAAACTGCGCAGCTGCAATTAATCTCAAATTCTTTTCTACTTTTTTGTATTTTATAATTGGCTTGAGACAGCAAATGAATTAAAATTCAGAACATGGCATTATCTCAATCATTAATTGCGGGAAATTGACTTCAACTGATAGTGATAGAGAGGATTTTGAGTTTCCCGCCGCAGGAGAACAATACGATCAACATTTTATCATATGATACTCTCTTCTGAACACATTTTGTAAAACCAATTTTAACACGTTTGTGGTTAAGAAGTGAATTTTATAAGAAAAGAGACATTAAGATTTGCTGGATTATTCCAGTGTTTCACATTATAGTCGCTTACTATAATGGGAATACAATTTGGCTTCCTTGTTTCGCCAACAAAAAGTTGACTAAGCGTAAGCTTTGTTGAAAATATCTTTTATAATAGATTACTCTTGCGATGGGATATTCGAATGCTTCAACGTATGAAATACCTGATAGCAAAGCTTGTTGAAGATTAGAAGCAAGAGTGCCGTAGCG
>NIUQ01005530.1:0-10544 GCA_002796945.1 Plectus sambesii
TCCGTTCCCCAACAATGTCCGAAATCCATTCCCAGCAAAGCAAAAGAAGCGTCGTTTTACATCGACGACGATTCGTGTGAGCGATCTTGGAGCACCTCCGGAGAAGTTAACTGGTGAGTTCTATGCAATTCATTGGTGATAGATCTGCAGCAGAGATAAGAGAAAATTTGCAATACCGTACATCGAATAAATACGATCAACTAGACTTTTCTTTAATGAACCACCCACTCTCACCATATAGCGTCTCTGTCAGGTCTCACATACTTTCGAACTAAATCCGCGTTGAGGTTACGGTGTTACTTCTTTAATAATTGTTCATACAGTGCATGCGATACCACTTCCTCATAAACATATGTGAGTAATCTCGGAAGTTGGTGCGCACTTCTCTACAAGATGCAAATATCGCTTAATGTCATTTTAAACTTGATAGAATTCCACACCAAACCATATCCATTTCTGGTAGATATCCTACTTCTGCCTATGTAATCCGCTGACTTTCTGCGCTATAATCTCTATGTGGCACAGACCAGTTATTCTTTCCTATAAATTGTTTCAGACGCGCAAGAAATTGCCGTGCGGGCAACATGCGGTCAGCACTATCAGCTATTATCTGCAATGTGTATTCTCTTCGGCTGTCTCTTCCTCGTCTCCATCTTCGTCAACTTTCTCTTCTGCTGCATGACTGGCTACTGCTGCTGTTCAAACCACACCAGCAAGTACAGCGGGCGCAGTTCGTCGAGCCCCATTGGCTACGTTGACCCGGCTACATTCGATCGCATCTTGGCAAGCCGGAACGCGATGGACAACAGCAACTACCGCTATCCAGCGGTCGCTTACATCGAGTCCCCTAGTCGGAACTCGGATATTTCGAAAATTTCCGCGCCACACCGAGGAGGTATGAAGGGCGGTTTGCATTTGGAAGGGATTGATGAAACGATGACTGGTGAAAACCATCGGTAAATGTAGGACATGGCTGCTCAGTACGCTCACCGCTTCAACATAAATCACTCTGTCCGACTGTTGATAGTTGCTGAATTTTTGCCCTCTTTCAACTTTTGCATTCTTCTTTGACGTGAGCCTAACTTAAACAGAGCATAACACATACGGAGATTCAGTGGGGAATAATGATGAACGAAAAGATAAAATGGAGAGAAAGTTGCGCAGCTAATGATCGCAAGCAATTGACCGAAAATCTGTCCGAGTAGAGCTAATATTGCTCGCTCGCACGACTGCGCAACAGGTCGTGCTGCTGATGCAACATATCTCCCGCTTTCGGGGGAAACTGAAGAGAATATCCCACTGAAAGATTACGATCGTATTTGCAGGTGTTCACTTGTCGCACAAGCGCGTGGGTAGCTGCAGCGTCAATCAACAGTCGCCGGGGGCAGCGTCGATGCACAGCTTTACGTCGGACAAGCCGCTCGTTCTGGCGAAGAAGCGTGGCGGACGCGTTCAACCGCGGCAGCAGGAACTGTCCAAGTACCTGACCACTGACGACTTACCCCCGCCGCCCAAGTGCTTCCTCGCATCGCCGCCGTCGAAAACGTCGTCCACCGCTCTGCCATTATGACTTATTACATGATTACAGTATTCCTTTGGCGCGGACCACGCTGAATCTTTGTTGACTCGGGGCGCGCGCAGTTGGGCGTCCGAACATACTTCGAAAATTCAGCAACATGTACAATGGTTGTCATACAACCGCTCAAAATGCAGCAGCTATTCTTTCATTAATGCGTTACAATATCTGCAGTTTTAAAGCATGTTCGACGCTTAAAAGCTTGGCATACTTTCAAAGCAAATCGCTGCAATTGGCGTTGGGAGTATGATCAAGCCGTGAAGTTCACTTATACGTCTAAAAAGCGAACACTGGTCACTTAATCAAAATCATTTGATATCATTTCCCGTTTAACGTTATATTTAAAAGCTCAATCGCTAATAAAGCGATGAGTATAACTAATTTATTATTCTTTATCAACGAGAATGAACTGGGACAATTTTGAAAAACACAGCGAAATGAAAGATTGGTCATTCTTATTCATTTTAAATAGATGACTCACCAGCATTCGTTACAGATGTACGTCGCAATTTAGACGTGTAACTGAGCCTTTAATAGTATTATTTAGCGCAACTGTATACAGTTCTTTGCCTAGACGTCTTGCCCGCTTGTGTTGTTGTTGTACAAAGATTGATCCTATTTTTGCGCACTTGTTATGCTCGTATCGACTAAAATCTATGCAATACTTTGACATAGTAGTTGTTACAACTGTATTGCAAGGGAATAGCAAACGGCTGAAAGCGTGCACGAATTACCATAGTTCCAGGCCTTAATATTGCTCTCATTAGCAGGGGCCATCATTTTGAAGTTAACCACAAACTATACCCAAAATTTATCATAAAAACAGCAGGTGATGGGTACATTAGACGAACCGCTCCAAATACACGGCTTATCATTACACGCTTTGTGGCACGATCATGGGTTGATAGCGATTCTTGGTAACAAAGCGACGCCTGATCCAAAAAAGCGACGCCTTCAAGGACTTATCTTAATCGACTAGTGCATGTCTCGCAACCTTATTAGCCGGAGAATTTTGAGAATGAGGTGGGAAAGGGATCGCTATCGGGTATTACGAAAGGCCGGATCGGAACGTCTAGATCACAGCCAGTGACCGAGTAAATCTCAAGGTCGATGAACAGACGATCGGCTATACTACGCGGCGCTCAAAGTTCCAAAACCGCCAACGTCGGCGTCAATGCACCGTATATTGCATGCAGTAGTACTCGTCACTCGGCTACTCACAGGTGACGCGCAATAATCTCTTGATGCGCTTAACGCTAACCAGGTCGCATTTTATTTTTGAGGGTGTAAGTTTCGGTCACGGTCAACGCGTGTGCATTCCAAACTGCGATGCAAAAACGGTACTGTGACGATACGCCTCATCCAGCCGGTATATTTCCAGACATACCACACGCGCATGCGTTCATTACTACTACACCATCTTATGCTTCTGCGTATGGCATGTTCGAGGGCAACTTCCTTCAGCAACTGCTTTTTAATTTTTGTCAACGATCATATTGGTGAACAAAGAGGCGAAACAACAATGCGAACGCGTCCTAGACAATAACGTAGAAGGTGTACGGTAATTTAGGATCGCGGTCGTTCCTTCTTGCCCTTGAAGAGCGCGATGAGCGACGTGTTGGCAACCTTGACGATCTTGAAACGAACGCCGGGAATGTCACCGACGGCGTGGCCCTTACGACCGAAACCGGCGACGAGCACTTCGTCGTTTTCCTGAAACAAACCGATTGCATTCAGATACTCAATGTTAAGCGCCGGCGAGTCACATAATCGATTCCTATAGCAAATTAATTATTAGCAGCAATCAGCGCTATGCTTCACTGTGTATTTCTTAACTGATAAACAAATTATGGATCGGTTATATCTCGTGTACGTCAGCTAAAATTGCACGTTGCAGGTACTCTCACTAGAATTGCGTTTAGTAAGACTGCAACAGCTGGTCTTACTTAGTCGCTATTCGGAAAATTTAGTGAAGAATAGTAAACATAAATAATGGTACATCGACAATTCTTCGATACATATAGAAAAACCTGCGCAATTGCACCCTGATAATTGCAGGACGCGGATTGGTGCAGATTTTAGCTGGCTCCCACGCAGCCGCAATTATCAACGGTGTCTAATATTTAAGCTGACGCCATATGCAACTCATGCTGCACTGCGTTAATATAACCTATACAAAAGTATCAATTTTACAATTCGTATTCCTAAAAACAGTTAGAAACAGACATATAGCCACTAGATGAAAGAAAATTACCTCGATGAAGTTGAGGCAACCGTCGTTGGGGACGAAGGCGGTGATCTTCTTGCCGTTCTTGATCAGCTGAACACGGACGCACTTGCGGATAGCAGAGTTAGGCTGCTTAGCTTCGACGCCTCTGCAAAATTTACATTATTTAGATGAGGAACTTTTAAAATAACTGTTACTTCTCTTCGTGCTGGACTGAACTGTTTATATCGATTTAGAAATAATTAAACATAAGTAATTAATAAGTAAACACTATGCGACATTTATAATAACTACAGTCCCGAAGAACAAAAGTTATATAGCGGAGAACTGCGAAACACATGCTTCAATAAGTCGTCTCTATTGAAAATTCTTTTAAAGTCGAGTGGAATCGGGCAAAATCCGAAACAATTCTAGTCAATACCCCAACATTCAAGGTAGTTTCAGGCAGAAATGAAAAAGCTGATAATGGCATTCAATCATGGTGGTAGAATAACTTTCTCTGGAATTCTGCACTACATCTCGTTAATTTAAAGCATATCGAGAGTGCCTGGTTTCAACATTAATTTATGAAGTTCTGTCAACAAATAAAGTACAACTATAAAAAGTGTTTCTCAAAATCTGAGCGATAAACGGTGAATATGAGATTTTCGCCGTAGAATGAGGGCACTTATGTAGAGCAGAATCCCAAAAAACAGCAGTCGGTATAGACAAGAGTGAATAAGCGGTAAACCATAGAGTTGAGCGATTTTGGGATTGTATTCTACAGGAGTGCCAGAAAGAGTAGTAAAAGTGAGAACGTACACTTTCTCGAGAACGATTCCCTTGGCGTGCGAAGCGCCACCAAAGGGGTTAGCCTTCCATCGGGTGCCAAGATGGGCCTTCTTGTAGCCCTTATCGTTCCAGCGCTGCGCCTGACGGTGAGTCTTCAGCTTTCGGGCCGTGCGGATTCCCTTCGGCTTGCCCATCTTGTTCTTGGATGTCTACCGCGGCGGTTTCTTCCCGGCAGTCTGTTGTCTGAAAGAATATCCTTTTGTTGGCGAGTTCGGAAAAGGAAATTCGATTAGACGCGCTGACGGGAGTTATCGAATACTCAATAGCTTTAGTAATCGTATCAAGCGACAATCACGCGATTAACTGCTTACACGGACATAGAAAAAGTGAACTCTCATTGTTACTCAGTAAAGTGGTAGAAGAGGAAAAGGGTTAGGCTAAATTAGGTTTCACTCGCTCTATTAGGCCCTAAAAATACTATATCGAATGAATAAGGCATGAGAATATTGACATAAATCCCCAAAAATAGTGCGAATTTTTCATGTTAGATTTGTGACAGAGAATAAAACAATCACGAGCACCCAAACTCCATAGTATTACAAGAAAGACGCAGAGAATACTATATTTTGCGATGTAAAGTCGAAGAAAATGAACGGGAGAATGCGAAAACAATTCGGATGAAACTAACATAAGATTCATAAAAATCAGTTAACGTAGGGCGGAACAAGGAGGACACGCAAACGCATCCTCCCTAAAATTGATCACGAATAAGAGAGAGACGGCTATTCTTTGAAAAACATGCCAAAGCTCCTCCACAGTGGCTAGAGCTCCACTCAATTTCGAATCATGCAGCAACCACCACTACAAACACTAAAAGTTTCATTTTAGGATTTTCCTATATTCCTTCCGTTTTGCACTTTCAGTAAGATGGAAAATGAGCGCGCACAATCGCTCCATCACCATTCTGTGTTATATTATTGACAGGAATTCATTTGATACGGTATAATCGAAGTTCATAGTTTTAACGATTAAATTTCAGCAGATTTATACTTTTGAACCAAAATTTTAACATAGAAGGGTATAGATTTTCTTTAAATTTCCTATTCACTCATTAGAAATATGAGAAAGTAGTGTATTTTCATGAAAAAATGTGTCTAAAAGGCAGAGTTTATTACTGCAAGTTAGCTCTTGAAATGGATTTATTGAAGTAAAGCGCAGAACTGCGCATCATGAACAGCACACGAAAAGTACCGAATCGTATGCAGGACACTACTCGCGAACGAAATAGACGGTATTGAAATGCATTCTTGTCGAGCACATGATGTCACGCCATCAATCAGTCGTCGTTCCGTTTACTGAGAGGTGTTTCCCTTCCAAATCCCCCATTATGTTATTTGGCCACGTGGGTCGTTGCGAATGGATAAAATTAACTCGTGAACGTTCATCAATATGCTGTATTTGAGCCTTGTTCATGTGGAAAGGTAGCCGCTGTTGATGAAATCCGTACATAGTTGAAAGTGGCGTGATTGATAGTTGTTGTCTCAGCGTCTCTATCATGGGTTGATTATGTAATACTTGCGCTCGAAAAGGCTTAAAACAACTCTTGTATTAGATGATATGTTCTATTTCTACTTTGTAGGAAGTAATCTCTTATTTGAGCCGCAAACTGAGCAACGCTGATTGTTTTTTTACTCACCACACCTACTTGTAATGGACCAACCGGCTCTAACCGAATCAACAAACATGCCCGCCCAGCCCACTTCAATAAAATCTATGTGACTCGCAGTTCCTTTTTCATTACTAGTTTTTCCTAAACGGAAATCTTCCCAAATTACGTAGTACCTCCTACAGATGTTATTCGCCCCCTCTCTAGTAGCTCTGGATTCAGTCAATATAGCTCTGCTACAATTTAAAAGACTTATAATATATCCTCCCAATCCCTTCCCTTTTTTGGGGTTAACATGTGTGCCTCCGGAAAAGAATCAAGCGCGTTTATTTGCGAGAGCTGTACATCTTGAGTGAGAAAATGGTGTCTTCTTAGCACAACTGGATGTATTATCGTTGCTGATTTATCGTTCGAGCTAGCCACGATATTTGCTTGTTTTTTAATATGACGATCGTCGCGTACTGGTTTTGACCGCGTTGTCAGTGGCTCGTTCTCCACTAAACGGACTTTGTGGATTGGTTGCGCGCTTTGCAATCCGGAATTGTTCTGTTCGTATCGGCTAACATACGAGACCGAGCCAGCGTGCCGACTTTTATCCGCTTTATTCGTCTTTCTGAACGCCATAATAAATTATCAAATACAGTGGAATTCACTTATAGCGGTTTCGCTTATACCGGTAATTTTGGCTGGTCCCGAATTTTCGGCCTATGTTTTGTACATGGCGAATTTCGCTTATACCGGTTTCGCTTATACCGGTATTTCGCTTATACCGGTAATTTTGGCCGGTCCCGCAATTACCGCTATAAGTGAATTTCACTGTAAGGTGTGTAGGCCCCTTGTATGCCCTGTATAGGATGAGCTGCATTGCTCTCAAGGGTTTTGTTTGATCATTACTTTATAATCTTATGAATTTGTAGACCGAATTTTAAGGCAAGGTAGTGGCATAAATAGTGTTAATCCATCAAGTTTCATTGTTTCTTTAACAAATTGAATTAAAAATCATAACATTTTCTTAAGAAACGGCGAATTCGCGTAGGTGTATTTGGTAGTGTTCCCCGTTCTGAATGAGATATTTTCATTCTGCCTGTACTCGTATAAGCTATTTTGATAGAAGCGACGGGAGGCTACCCATATTGCTGGATATTCGCCAGTTTAGCAATTAGCGATACATAAAGGGACGTGGAAGGAAACTAGAGCGCGACCATCGCCCTACCCCAACAGGAATAATCAAATCCATTATGATCAAGCGTTCGCTAGGCAATGAGTAGTTAAAACTGCCATTTTTTGCTCTTTCGAATGCGACAATCCGCGAACGCGCACACGTTTCTGCAAAACTTGTTACTTGTACCTTATTAATATTTGAGTTTATTATTATACACGTTATTTGATTTATTGTTTGGGTGCTTATTTCATAAGGACCCCTTGATAGATTTGGATTGTTTTTTTGTGAGGTCATTACGAGAATTACTCTACCTTAGTAAACACAATTTTATTTAACTATAACTGAAATTGTTTAAAAGAAAAGAATCAGCAATGACGACCACTCAGGCCTTTATAAGTTGCTTGAGGTATCTTCCAATTAGGCACATAGTATTCCCATAGCATTTCAATAGCGAAACGTGGATATGTTTAGCAGCTCGATATACGGTCAAAAACCATTTATCCGGTTCCGCAGCTCACCCGAGCTCGTGTAGCATGCAAAGGAAACAGGATCCAACAAACACCTGCACTTATCCACGTTCCATTCTATCCGCTTTAAAAAGCGCTCGCGTGACGTTTATCGCGCGCAAAAGTGTGCACAAATGTTCAAATCATATCGCTTCAGTTTGCGTTGGCCTAAATCGGATTAAAAATATATCTGCGCTGATAATCGCAAGTGGAGATCCATTCCAATCGGCGCGGTCAAGATGGTTAGCCAAGCGGTCAAGTACAGCTCATTCGCGCTGCCTTGCGCCGTCGCCTGGTTGGTGTTGGTACTCGAGTGGTTCCCTGGCCTTCATCCGACCACGCCAGAGGGACGTTACGCCGTTCTTTTGGTAGGTCTATTGCATAGAACCGCGTAAAAGTGAACAGCCTACACCCCATTTTCCATCATATCGATGAGGAAAAAAGAGCGAAATTTGTCGATAAGTAATAAGAAATCGAGCCAAGCACCATAGTTGGCAAAGATGAGTTTGCTTTTGGATCCTCTAACACCGCTTTTCACCAAGAATGATAGTCTCTTCTTAGTTTTCATATGTATAAATTATTAGAAAGAAGCGCTATCGAATCACTTGGCCTTATTCAGTTTAAGATTTCCTGTTACTGATCGACAAATTGTGACTATGTAACCGCGTGCGGAATAAGCCACTTGCGAGTCTTATCAATGAATATTGCAATTAACCGACTACTAAGCAGCCTTGTCATGCATTTTAATAACAATCTACGATAGATTCCTTAAAGCCAGGGCTGCCCCAGTTCCCTTTTCTCTTAGTGCAGCATAATCTGAAGTTAATAAACTGATGACCGCTCCTTGTTGGATTGTGCTTTTATATTAATCGCTGCACACCCCACGATGAAATAAAGTTTAGTGTTTTAGCGCTAAAACTGTCACCAGTTGATCATTATATCATTTGTGAGCAAGTCAACCCGAATCGTTGCCTCCTATTGATTCCCGAATCTTTTGTTAAAATTAATGTAATTTTGAAATTTCCCCATTAAAGGGGAATTCCGGTCACCTCCAGCTGAAAGGAATGTACTTTATATTACTTGTACCTACGTATAATAAGGCTTCTTAGCGGTAAGTTAATTACGGCATAAACAGCCATGGTTCACAGCCAGCTTGTCATTCATAGCTGAAAACAATATAAAGTACATTCCTTTGAGCTTGGAAAGGGAAATGAGTTTCCCATTAAGAAAGTTTTTGTGAGAAGCGTATTCTTGACATTTTGTGTTTTGGCCAAGTGCCGGAATGGTGGGATGATCCGAATGATTCCCAGGGTCCAACGACCCAAGAGGGACGGGGGTGGTTAGAGGGGGGAGCATTTGATGCGTATGAGTCAATACGCGATTCCTCGAGCTGCGGCCCCTCGCGCCGACCTTCATAAAGCAGTGAAAAATTGTGATTGCTTTGCAGCTTCCGCTCTGGGTCGTCGCCGTTCTCGGGGTAAGTGTCAATCTTCTTCAAAAGTTCATTTCTTCTTGCGCGTCCTACTTGGAGACTACGCTATGTATAGGGTGTCGCACTAAAGTGCTCCCTACTGCTGTTGCTTTTATAACTTTTTCACTTTAATAAGGACCCTTTTCAAATCAGAGAGGACGTTTTCTATACTTATGACTTTGAAAATGTCCGTCTTGTTTTTAAAAGTATCTTTATTAAAGTGAATATGGTACATCTTTGTAAGTTTTAGTCTGATTGCTTTGAAATTTTAACTGAATATTGAGAGATATTTGCTGAGGTAAGCGAAAGGATAGCATATGCTTTCGGTGAAATTACGGTTGAAATGAGGTAGAAAACCTTTCTTGAATACCGCAAAAGGCTTGAAAAAAGTGACTGAACATAAAGGCAGTCACATTGAAATGCATAACTAGTGATTGCTGTTACCTTTCAAGGTGAAATTTATCATAAAAGCTTGAAGATCTGCTCAGTGTTCAGTTAAACTTTTAAAGCAATCTCACTAAAGCTTAAAAGATTAAAAGCGTTCGAAGTGGGAACGCTTATAGGAGCACCCTGTACTAAAAGAACGGTCGTCTCTTTTGGGGAATAGCATTGCGGTCGCATGTGTAAAGAGCTTTGCGATTTAACTTTAAGCGGGTGCAATGGGTTGCTATTCGTATTAGTAATTTACCCAAGTTGCGTCATGCCCTCCACGGGACGTTATGGTTTAGTTGATTTATTAACTGCGCCTTACTTCTACGACATTAGCGCTCCTAGCGGCCCACTGCTATATTCAGTTTGTCTTTTAATCTCTTTCGAAGAACGATTTTTTGCCATGCAACCGCATTCAACGTCTTTCACATCAAAACGATTATGATGTGCACTATTTATTTGAGAAGCACGTATTGTCGTGCCGTTTTCCGATCAGCAGTGAGTTTTTTAACCGCGGAGAGATTCGAGCCCTTTCAACTTTTCTTCCAAAATATTCAAAAACTTCAAAAAAGTGAAGGTAGAAAAGACATCCTCTCATCGTTAAGCAGACAAAACACGTCGCATTGTATGACGAAGCACTAGAGTCTGTAGTGCCGTTCTATTAAAGTAAACACGCGCCGACTAAATTGATTGCTCGATCAATGACACGATAGTCGGACTAATGGCAGAGAGGTAC
>NIUQ01005531.1:0-10574 GCA_002796945.1 Plectus sambesii
CATGTTTGTTGTGGGATAAGTGGTGTAGAATGGATATGACTCGGTCGGTGACCATTCGCTTTCATCCAACTCAGAGCCGTCAGACCACAACATTCGTCCCCCCTTATATTGCAATCCAATCCATATGTTGTCATAGTCGCTGCTCAGTTGAGTTTGTCTAAATCGAGCACTGACTACCACAACATAGAGCTTTGTTTACTTACCTTGCTTGGTTGAACGCCTCCCACTGTTGTTTCATCTTCAGTACGACAATCGATCGACCATTCATTGCCAAGCACGCGTTGACTGCTTTTTGCCAAGCATTGGGTGGAGGAGTAACTATGCAGACACCGTTCAACTCTATTTCTCCACTGTTACATGTAACTGAAGGAGCGCGAGTCGTAGTGGTTGTTGTAGTCATTGATTCATTGGCAGTTATCGTTTGCTGCACTGCTGTCGTCGTCGTCTGTGCCAACTCGCTAGCTATCGTTGTCGTTCTATTGCTTTCGTTAGTTGTAGCGTTAACTGGAGAAGTTACCGACGTGGTTGTTTGGACAACGATTTGTGTGGGTAAATTCGAGCAGGCATCCAGACTGATCGCATCCCAATAGCCGTTTAGGCAGGCTCTCGTGTAATTCACTTGCACGTTCGAGCAGGAAATTGTGGCGGTAACATTATGGTAAGACTCGGTACTTGGCCATGGACCCTCAGCTGGACAGAATGGCGGTGCATAGCAAACTATAGCGAGGTTTACATTGCAATCTTCGAAGGACCATTGGTAGTTGTTGCTTTTGCGACTTGCTATACACTTGTTTGATGATGGCATTGAAGATGTCGTAAACGGATATGTCTCACTTTGGGCCCATTCATTCTCATCGAAATTGGAGCCATCCCACCACTGAAGCATTCCGTTCGAGTAGTTCAGCCCTATCCAGATATTGTCATAGTCTGGTCCCAACTGCTTCACTCTCGCTTCATTGAACGCCATCCACTCTTCTTTAATGTGCAACGAGACGATTGACTTTGCGCCGCTCATAGATAGACAGGCGTTAACTGCATTTTGCCAAGCGTTTGGTGGGGGAGTGAATGAACAAACGCCATTCAGTTCCATCTCATTTGGTTGACAACGAGTAGAGGATGTTGTCATGCCACCAGCCGTGGAGGATTGCACTTCGGAAGGTGTCTGCGTACTCGTTACACCATTGTTAGTGCTTTGCGATGTAGTGTGCGCATCGGTTTGTACAGCAGTCGACGGTTGTACCGAAAGTAGCGAGCTACTGCTGGTTACAATGTCGATAAACGTTGTGCTCGTAGAACTTCCTGCGGTTTCAGTTTCTCCTGCTGCTGTTGTTTGCTGAACGCTGACACTAGAATGGCTAACAACACTTGTATCTGAGACTGGAAGAGAGGTTGTTGAGACGTCCAATAATGTAGACGTTGAAGTTGAAATTAATGATGTCGAAATGTTAGCTTCAACTGCAGAAGTTGAGGTACTGACCGATGGGACCGTTGAAGAAGCGGCAGGAGATTCGGTCGAAACTGAGCTTGTGGAGTCTGATTCTAGGGTACTAGGAGTAGTAGTTGATGAAAGGGAAGCATTGTTTGTTATAGTATCAGTAATTTCACTGGAATGAGTCGTGGTGTGCGCTGCTTCAGTAGCAATAGTCGTAGTAACTGCTTGTGTTGTAGAATTTTCAGCATGAGTTATGGCTTTTGTTGAGGTTTCTTCCGTCTTTGTTGTTTCCTCAGCTAGTTGGCCTGAAGAACTTGTTGTTGCTGCATTCGTCGCAATTATTGTTGTCGTTGAGGTGTGGGCTTCAGTTTCTACTGCAGCTGTCACGTCAGTGGTTGTAGATGATTCTGTCGACTTTTCAACTGTTCTTCCTTCTACTGTGCTCGATGAGACCGGTATGGCAGCTGGTGAAGTTGTGCTCACGACTGTGGTTGTATCAGCATCAGTTGGCGATATTGATGTTGTCTCTACAGCGGCTGGCGGTGTAGATGTCGTTTCTGAAGCTACTGGCGGTGTAGATGTCGTTTCTGCAGCCGTTGGCGATGTTGATGTTGTTTCTGAAGCAACTGGCGATGTTGATGTCGTTTCTGCAGCAATTGGCGATGTTGATGTTGTCTCTACAGCGGCTAGCGATGTTGATGTTGTCTCTACAGCGGCTGGCGGTGTAGATATCGTTTCTGAAGCTACTGGCGGTGTAGATGTCGTTTCTGAAGCAATTGGCGATGTTGATGTCGTTTCTGCAGTAATTGGCGATGTTGATGTCGTTTCGGAAGCTACTGGCGGTGTAGATGTCGTTTCTGAAGCAGCTGGCGTTGTTGATGTCGTTTCTACTGCAGCTGGCGGTGTTGATGTCGTTTCTGAAGCAATTGGCCATGTTGACGTCGTTTCTACAGCGGCTAGCGGTGTGGATGTCGTTTCTGAAGCTACTGGCGGTGTAGATGTCGTTTCTGCAGCCGTTGGCGATGTTGATGTCGTTTCTACAGCAGCTGGCGGTGTTGATGTCGTTTCTGCAGCAATTGGCGATGTTGATGTTGTCTCTAAAGCGGCTAGCGATGTTGTCGTGGTATTTATAGCAGTTGACGCAGATGATGTCGTAACTGCAACAGTTGACGATGCTGTTGTGGTATTTGTAGCAGTTAATGATGTCGATGTCGTTTCTACAGCGGCTGGCGGTGTTGATGTTGTCTCTGAAGCAATTGGGGATGTTGTCGTAGTATTTATAGCAGTTGACGCAGTTGATGTCGTAACTGCAACATTTGGCGACGTCGTTGTGGTATATACAGCTGTTAACCCTATTGATGTCGTTCCAACAGCAATTGGCGATGTCGTTGTGGTATATGCAGCTGGTAACCCTGTTGGTATCGTTCCTGCAGTTAGCGGTGTTGATGTCGTTTCTGCAGCGGCTGGCGGTGTTGATGTCGTTCCTGCAGCAGTTGGCGGTGTTGATGTTGTTTCTGCAGCGGCTGACGGTGTTGATGTCGTCTCTGTGGCGATTGGTGGTGTTGGTGTTGTTTCTGAAACGATTGGTGATGTTGATGTCGTTCCTGCATCAGTTGACGGTGTTGGTGTCGTTTCTGAAGATACTGGCAGTGTTGATGTCGTATCCGAAGCTACTGGAGGTGTTGATGTCGTTCCTGCATCAGTTGACGGTGTTGGTGTCGTTTCTGAAGAGACTGGCAGTGTTGATGTCGTATCCGAAGCTACTGGAGGTGTTGATGTCGTTTCTGAAGAGACTGGCGGTGTTGATGTCGTCTCTGAAACGATTGGTGATGTTGATGTCGTTTCAGCATCAGTTGACGGTGTTGGTGTCGTTTCTGAAGAGACTGGTGGTGTTGATGTTGTTTCTGAAGCGATTGGCGGTGTTGATGTCGTTCCTGCATCAGTTGACGGTGTTGGTGTCGTTTCTGAAGAGACTGGCGGTGTTGATGTCGTCTCTGAAACGATTGGTGATGTTGATGTCGTTTCAGCATCAGTTGACGGTGTTGGTGTCGTTTCTGAAGAGACTGGTGGTGTTGATGTTGATTCTGAAGCGATTGGCGGTGTTGATGTCGTTCCTGCATCAGTTGACGGTGTTGGTGTCGTTTCTGAAGAGACTGGCGGTGTTGATGTCGTCTCTGAAGCGATTGGTGGTGTTGATGTCGTTTCAGCATCAGTTGACGGTGTTGGTGTCGTCTCTGAAACGATTGGTGATGTCGATGTCGTTTCAGCATCAGTTGACGGTGTTGATGTTGTTTCTGAAGTTACTGGCGGTGTTGATGTCGTTCCTGCATCAGTTGACGGTGTTAGTGTCGTTTCTAAAGCGGATGTTGTGCTTGCCTCCGTCGTTTCTTCTGATGAAGAAGTACTGAGAGTTGAATCAGAGATAGTGGTAGCTGTAGAAGTACTGAGCGTTGTACTGGAGAGAGTTGATGGTGTGCTTGAATCCGTCGTTTCTTCTGTTACAGAGGTGCTGAGAGTTGAATCGGAGAGAGTTGAAGCTGTAGAAGTACTGAGAGTTGTACTGGAGAGAGTCGATGGTGTGCTTGCCTCTGTCGTTTCTTCTGTTGTAGGAGTACTGAGAGTTGAATCAGAGATAGTTGTAGCTGTAGAAGTACTTAGAATGACACTTGAGAGAGTTGATGGTGTGCTTGACTCCGTCGTTTCTTCTGTTATCATCGTTGTTGTTTCTATCGTAGTTGTGGGAGAGGTTGTTGATGAACTATCCGTAGTCAGTGATGTTGTCTCCGTCGTCAACAACAATGTTGTGCTAGTAGAATCTGATGATGTGGTACTTTGTGATTCAGTGGTTGAACTTTCGGCAGGAGTTGATGATACGGTTGTATCAGTTTGTGTCGTTGATGCTTCCGTTGTGCTGCTGGACAGTTCTGTCGTCGGTGTAGTGGAAGACGTACTCAATGACGTGCTCGGCTGCGTTGTATCCGCTNGCTGCTGGACAGTTCTGTCGTCGGTGTAGTGGAAGACGTACTCAATGACGTGCTCGGCTGCGTTGTATCCGCTGTTGTTACTTCTGAAGAAGTTGCCACGGATGATGACGATGTAGTTTCTGTTTCAGAAGTAGTTGATGCTTCTGATGAAGTTGTTTCAGAAGTGGTTGATGTATCTGGTGTAGTTGTAGGCATTGTTGTGGTTAGGTTAAGACAGTTGTCTTGTACCACTGACCAATTACCACTGCCACTCGCATCACACGTTCTCTCTTGCGTCCCTTCACTCGTACAGTTTAAAACAACGACTCCACCGGGCAGAGTTTCGGGCCAAATACCGTCTTGTGAACAGTTTTTGGAGCAGTTGCCGAGTTGCGGTTCCCACAGTGCGCTCGCATTGCAGAAGCGGGTAACCTGCGAAGTGTTCTGCGCATCACACTGGATGCTAGCCGTTGTGTTAGCGGGAGTAATCGAATAGAGACCGTCGGCGGGGCAAGAGCAGTTATTGACGATACTCGCCCACGTACTGTTACTCAGACACTGTCTGGAAATGAACTGGTTCGCCACACCGTTAGGACATGCAATGACCGCCGTGACATTCGGCGAAGTTGCATTGAAGATACCGTCAGTAGGGCATTGACATGACGAGTAGGGCTCCAACCAAGTTCCGTTTTCACTACATTTGCGAGCCATCGATCCTACTGTATCGTTGTTCGCACAGGCAATCGTTGCGATTGCATCTGCTTCGATTGCGTCCCAAATTCCATCAGCCGGGCAAGTTTTGGAGCAGTTGCCGAGTTGCGGTTCCCACAGTGCGCTCGCATTGCAGAAGCGGGTGACTTGCGAGGTGTTCTGCGCATCGCACTGGATGCTGACCGTTGTGTTGGCGGCAGTAGTTGCGTAGAGACCGTCGGCAGGGCAAGAACAGTTATTGACGATACTCGCCCACGTACTGTTACTCAGACACTCTCTGGATATGAACTGGCCCGCCACACCGTTAGGACAAGGAATGACCGCCGTGACATTTGGCAAAGTTGCGTTGAAAAGACCTTCAGCAGGACACCGGCATGTCGAGTATGGTTCCAGCCAAGTTCCATTTTCAGCACATTTGCGAGCCATCGATCCCAGTGTATCGTTGTTCGCACAGGCAATCGTTCTGATTGTATTAGCATTGATCGTGTTCCAGATTCCATCAGTTGGGCATGTTTTGGAGCAGTTGCCGAGTTGCGGTTCCCATATTGCGCTCCCATTGCAGAAGCGGGTGACTTGCGAGGTGTTCTGCGCATCACACTGGATGCTGACCGTTGTGTTAGCGGGGGTAATCGAATAGAGACCGTCGACGGGGCAAGAACAGTTACTGACGGTTTTCGCCCATGTACCGTTACTCAGACAATCTCTGGATATGATCTGGTTTGCCACGCCGTTGGGACATGGAATGACCGCCGTGACGTTTGGTAAAGTTGTATTGAAAACGCCGTCGCTTAGACAATGGCATAACCAGAAGGGGTCCAACCAAGTAGCGTTGGCGCTGCATTGGCGAGCGATTGATCCATTGGGATCGTTGTTAGGGCAAGCTATGGTTCTGATTGCCGTCGCGTTTGTCATTTCCCAAACTCCATCAGCAGGACAAGAAGGACATTCTCCGCTTTGAGCCGCCCAAGTTCCGTTGTACAAACAAAGCCGCGTTATCGTTCCTCCCGATGAACAAGTAAAAGTGGCCGTTCGGTTGGCTAGTGTTTCGTTCCAGATGTTATCGAGTGGACACTTTACTGGCGGGCATGTAGTCGGTACGCCCCACGTGGCGTTCGCTAGGCACGTTCTTTGCATAGTGGAGTTGCTAGAGTAAGGACACGGCTGAGACACTGTCCTATTCGGCGTTGTCTGAGGCCAGCCACCGTTTGCCGAACAGCTACAGTTGGACGTTGCTGGTTTCCATTGGCCAGATGAATTGCACCCGCGGTAACGGA
Source organism: Plectus sambesii (assembly GCA_002796945.1). Classification (NCBI taxonomy): domain Eukaryota; kingdom Metazoa; phylum Nematoda; class Chromadorea; order Plectida; family Plectidae; genus Plectus; species Plectus sambesii. The sequence continues at coordinate 6,381 of NIUQ01005531.1, forward strand.
TGCCTGTATCAGGGCAGGGCAAAGTGGCGCTTTGTCCAGCAAGCGTTGTAGGCCAGGTGCCAGAAGTGTCGGTCGCTGCTGAACAGCTGCAGTTGGTCGTCGTCAGTTGCCAGTGACCAGAGGCGTTGCACTCGCGGTAAATGATTCCCGTGTCAGGGCAGGGGAGAGTGGAGTTTCCTCCAGCGGGTGTTGCAGACCAGTTGCCAAAAGCATCGACCATTGCGGGGCAAGATATCGGAGGACATTGCGTGCCAACGTCGCTCCAGATTCCCGTTTTATCACAATCTCTAATGCGAACCCCAGTCTGAAAATGGCACAAAAGGGAATGTGGAAGACCCGAAAATGTCGAAAGCGGAGTGTTCAAAAAGTACGGTACCTGATAAGGGCATGGTAGAACAGCGCGCGTTCCACCCAAAGTCATATTCCATTCCGCATCTGCCGGACAGGAGCAGTTGGTAACGACCGGTCCAAAAATGCCACCGAGGTTACAGTAACGACTCCAAGCTTGCTGTTGACCATTTGGGCAGTCCATGACGATGAAATTGTCACTATCAGTTGGGGTCCAGATTCCATCTTGAGCGCAACTGCAACCGCCCCCCATGGGAGCCTGCCACTGCCCTGTGGAACTACACATTCTAGTAGCGGAGAGGGACGCATTCGTAGGACAGATGATGACGGCCGGCATGCTGTTCCTGGTCTGATTCCATCCTGGAAAGAAAGTATTATAGTGTGATAAGTTAAACTTAAATCACTACAGTACCTTGTTCTGTCGGACAGTACTTAGGACAGGCCGTTTCGACTGAAAGAGATGTATGAACACGTATTAAACATCGCTTTGAAACAGAGTACCTGGCGCTGACCATATGCCCCCAGTGCCACAGGTGCGACTTCTTTGACCAGCCAGTCCGAGTGGACAAGGCATCGTCACGACGTCCGTCTCGTTCGCCGGCGGCCAATCGCCATCAGCCGGGCAAACTGTAAAACAATTTACTCGTTTTACCTCTCAATATAATTATCGGCCCAAAAGAAAAACACTCTCCACTTCCCTCTCTGCCGACCGTGGAAATTTCTTCTCCTGCCCTTTGGCTTAGGCTTAGGACAATATTCCAGCCTAAGCCTAAAGTCATGAGGGAATTGTCGTGGTTGGCAGAGAGATAGGTGGGGAGTACTCTTCTGATGGAACGAACTCGTAAGTACCGTATGAATCGACGATGACATGAACAAGCGAACAGGCTAGAAATAAGAGAAGAAAGAAGAATCTGACGTTGATGGTCATAGCGGCTGAACGCCGCGGTTGGAGGTTGACAGAAGTGAAGAGCGGAAAGAGCTGGAAAACTCGATGGGATGGCCGGTCTGTCTGCGCAATATTGCTCGGCGACACCAGGCAACTGGCCACCCATCAGTTGTGTTGACTTTGCTCATGGATATCGCATGGATACCTTCCCAGCACATCGCTCGCGAATCACGTTTATTAGCTTGATCAGCAGATTACATTAATGCTGTCCCTTCCCCCTTAGTAACAACTGCGAACATGTGAAAATCTTGATATCATTGGAGGGAACGTCACATACACTAAAACACATCGATAAAAAAGGACAATCGGAAAAGGCTTCTTATATCAGGATTTCATCCTTTGTACAATTCTGAGGTCGTCATATAAGAGGTATTGCTGATCGAATGACAATAGAAATTTTACTTACGTTTTTTTCAGCCCCACAAGTGAATGTATTTGTTTGGCAGCAGGGAGAGCCAAATTTTTGCGCTCGAAGACAGAAATCTATGTCTATTGAACCACATTTGTGTAAAATCTTAAGAATCTTTGTATGTCGAAAACCGAAAGTTTATATCCGGGTTCTCTTGTGTGTTGTGGCAAAGAACAAGACACAGCAAGAAGGTAAAATGAGTGTTTTATCAAGGCTTTACTGTACAGACTAGTAGCGTTGATAACGATTTGCGGGAACACGGTTAACAGTTGGACGATGCGACATAAGCCAGCGACGCTTTTGATCTTCTATTTGGGTTGCGAGCAAAACCGCCAACCAAATTTGCAGCATCTGAAATAAAAGTTTAAATTGATTGCACGCATATACCGGAATAGCATACAGCGTACCGGGATGACAAAGAGTGCGAGGCAAACTCCGGAAATGACGATCACGTATCCTCTGACGTATGCAGCAACGGCATCAATGCAGCCGTCGGTATGAATTTGAGTAGTGACTGCTTCAGTCTGCAAACATCGTTAAGATGATTTAGGGGTGCTGAGCCAGGATGAAGCTATGGCGGGGGGGCATCTCCTCCGGTTTCGAAATTCCCTCCATTTTTTAAAAGATTATCATGATTTGCTACGCAGCTCCATTGGCTCCCTAGAGAGCTATTTGATTGAAATTAAAGTTTGCGCGTAGCGGAGCAACCGGTCGCTGTGACGCAAGCACGATGAATTTACCGCTACCCATCACCGGACCTATCATCACTACTCTTTCCGGAATTGAGATTACCACGGCTGTAGTCTGAACAGTTTTATGAAATAGGTCCCAGTTTTTCGGCTGCCCCCTTAGTTGCTTGATTATCTTCTCTCCCCACAATTTCAAGGTTCTAATATTACGCGTTATGTGAGCAAATTCCAAAGTGCCATAGCATACCGATTTTGAAAGTGCGGCAGCACCACACATGAAGTTTTCAAGAGTGTTCTTGTTGGAGTGCAAACAGCAGGAATGGGGCACTGAGCACCGACGCACGTCTTTGTTTGTCTTGTTGCACGCAAAATAAGGATTCAATCTCCAGTCCTTGTAACCATCCTCTGACATGCCGCAGCACGAAAACTGAAATTGCAATCTTTATAACGGAAATCGCATTGAAATATTTTTTGCTGATAAAAGATTAATCCCATACAGTTTGCTGCATGAAGTCCGTGAGATCTTTGAGATCGGCATCCTCAAAGTAGCTCTGAATCCATTTCTCGGAGAAAATTGAGTCTTTGGCTTTATCGAGCACGACGCTATTCATGACGAGACCCGTAGCGGCGACACCCAGAAGAGCCAGCATAACAAAAACAAGCGCGATCCAAAACTAAATTTTGAAATGTGGCTGAGTGGATTTCAAGTTGTTTACGCAACGTACAGTTTTTAGAAAACACGTATTCTCGCGCAAGGCGCCGACGCAGCCGACGGTCGCGAAGAAGACCACCACTGTACCCAAAGCGGTGATCAATATGGCGCCGTCGAACAATACATCCCATGCCGAAGTAATCCGCTTTGCTTGCTCAACTTCTTTGACCAAAAGCGCCCACACGCCAATGGCGATCAACAGCAGACCACCGAGCTGAATCAGAAGCCAACATTAATGACGATATCTCGAAAAGTGAAGCGATTACCCAGAAAAGAACGTTAGTGGCAAATAAGAAGTATTTGATTGTAGGAGAAATGAAGGACTTGAGCGGCGGCTGTCGATAATAGTAGCCCCGTGGTAGATTTGCATGTCTTCGGGTAGGCATGACGATGTCTTTAATGAATCAGTCGTTCATTTCCATAAAGATGATGGCCGTAAAAGAAACGTGTGGTATGGATGAGTCAGGCGCGACGCTCGAAGAAGTGGCGCGCAATGCGTTTTTAGCGATTCGCCTACCTGGGTCTACCCCTGAATCGCCGATCGGAAGCAGTCCCAAGACAATACCGGTTTTCTTGGTATTTGCGTCGGAGGGGGAGTGCGGCCGTCTGGCGATTCTTCGCTCGTGATTAATTTTGAATATTTCAAGTCATTCTTTGTTGAACACCGACTTCGGTCTCTTTCTCGATTATCACCTTCCCAATTTTGATTGATTTCTTTTCTGTGTGTCCGTTTGATGTTCCAATCATTGGCTACAGAATGATGCAAATCTTAGAGTTTCTGCAGTTGCTGTTGTGGTTTAAATTCCGTTTATTTTCTTTTGACGAATTAACTCTGAAATACAGTTGAGTTAGCTGCCAGATTGATTAATACTATTCGTCAATGTGCGCACATTTGTTAGCAAAGGACCAACGGCACATATGCGTAGCAAATTAGATGACGAGACAGCGATGAGCAGCACCGCTCAAAATCCCGGCTTCTAGCTTATCCGGACAGCCAGTTGGTGTACTCTGGAGCCCGAACTCGACTTGACTGTATTCGACTTGGACACGATACGATTGTCCCTTGAATGAATAGTACCTCCTAATGACT
>NIUQ01005532.1:0-10544 GCA_002796945.1 Plectus sambesii
CTCAGGGAATTCTGTCACAATCGAAAAAAGGCTTTAGTTCTTACCAGCGGATAGAAAAACCAGAGAGACAGCATCAGCTCGAAGATGAATGTCAGCTCATTAGAGAGAGAGCACAGGACGACAAGAAAATTTTTATTGCCTTTCATTCAGATACTGGATGCGTGAACCAGAAGTCACAGGGCAATGTGAGAATTGATGTTAATAACGTCAATCCCAATGGAACAAGCAACGCTCGTAACATGAAAGAAGAACTGAAAGATACCAATGACAGTGTCCGATTGTCAAGAGGTGATCCACAGTTCCACGCTGAGCAATCTCAGCCTGGAGAGGGTCGGTCAACAAAACTTTTGAACAATGCTGTCTCCGAACAAAGTCACCGCGCATTTCTGTCCGCCGCACTGTTGGAAGCAATGCACAAAGAAAAGCAACAAGCTGAAAACACGTCGGCACAACCGCTGCCACTGGCACACTATGAAACAAACACGCTTGACCAAAACCGAGAGCAACTGGGCGAAGCGTTCAGGAGATTGACGGAGGAGATCAGAATCCTCGTGGAGTCGTATGCAGATGATGACGACGAAATAGCAAATGAAAAATGCTTAAAGAAAGAAGACAGCCAAGATCGAAGGCATGTGGAGGTGCCGAAAATATGTAATCATACAAGGAATGTGAAAGGAAGCGATACGAAGGAAAAGCTGTCTGATGGAGAAGAAAAACGGTGGAGAAGTGAATGTCTTGATCAGTCAAATTTTATGAACGATATACAATCGCGATGTTTGCGTGAGAGGCAGCGTACGCAAATACCTCTTTGTCAGGAAGACGAGAAAGAGGAAGTGTTGCGTAAAGCAGAAATGGCGAAGATCATTAATGAACAGGCTAAATCTTCAGCTCAGCGGCTCGACAGAGCGACTGATGACATTCAGTTTTTGAGCGACTTATCCACAGTGCAGCAGCATCAGTCAACCGAGCACAACGTTGTCTCAGCTCAAGGCCTATTAAATGAAAATCCGCCGCGCGATTTAGAAAATTCTCGATCAATCACCGCCGACAATTGGCAAGCAACTCATATTTCAAGACGAGATAAAGTCAAGTTGAAAGAGACGGCGCAGCTTGTAATTGAGTTGCAACCATTGTATTCGAGAAAGTCCAAAAGTGTACCAGCCGCACAATGCCGAATGGGGATCGAAGGAAACAAGAAGGACGAGGAAAATTGTGCACATACTTTTGATGAGAGAAAAGAGGAAATGTCATACGCTTATTTACCACTGTATTCAAATACAAGTCGACTACGTGACCATCGAGCAAAGAGCTACAGTAACGTATCAACTTTGGACCTGTGTGTAAAACAAGAGGTATAATCGAGTTCCTAGTTCATTGTAAAGCTCTTTGTTGTTCCTTTTTTAAATAAGTTAATATTGATTTCAGCCCACCGCAAAATTAAATTAGCTTGATGAATGAAAAAGAGAACGAAAAAGGTAGAGCAAAGTCCTGTGAAGAGATAAATCGGCTAAAGTCCACTATTCCATAAGATGATAGTAATATGTGATGAATAGTAGCAATAGCATAGCGTGATTTAAAAGAACTATTCAATGCACTTATACGGACTTATACTCGTACTTTTGTGAGGATAGCGTCGGCGATGTAGCGTAAAGAGCTTTTGAGTTTGTGGAACTGGAAAAGTGTGGAGTTCCTAATTGGTCGAAATAACTGCATTGCCTTAAAATATTTGCTCAATCGCGCTAACCAACTTACTGAAATTTATGGTAACTTTATGAGTTGGTAATGTTGCTATTTCTTATTTTGTTTTTGAGGAGTATAGAATAAATTAGTAAGTAGGCGTAAATAAATGCTATCAAAGGTAGAAAATCTAAAATTGCAATTTTTTAATTGAAACAAGAATATAGCGAAACCCGGATAAGTGCACATCAATCCGGCAAGAAAATCTTGTGCACATATCCGGGTTGCACATATCCGGGTTTCACTGTATACTGCTACCCTCAATTTCTTCAATTGTTTGATGAAAATATGCGAAATTCGTATACTGCGTCATCAAATGTATACATTGGTCAAAATGCTGTTTGACTTGCATTCTTCTTTAATTTTAACAGCTCAACTTTTATCAGGCATTGCCAAGCGTTCACAAAAAGGCTATGAGTGGCGAAGAAGAGCCGCAAAATTCGTGGCCTTGTTGCGCGCACGCAGCAACGGTGAATCATAGACGAACAGCTGAGCAGGTGGGACAAAGCAGCAGTATTATCGACAGCGACGGCGAGCAAAAAGCGAAAGCGATCGGCATAAAATATCGACGGTACGCCGAAGAGCAAAGTGATTCAGAAGAGCTGTCAAGAGAAAAACCTCCGCGTCGGGTATCGACCGATGGGCGGCATACAAAGAGCGCGGATGAAACCGATCCGACCCATGCAAACGTCGACCGCCGCCATCACGCCTATTCGCATGCGATTTGTACTGCAAGCGTGAAGGGCGATGACGGACGAGCGAACAAGGAACAGAAGAAGAGTGTATCGTGCGTGGGAGAGAGCGTCGGTTGGATCGGGAGTGAACTGAGACGACTGGACACCATTACACAGGTTAGGTCTCGTCATTCAGCGGACACCTTATGTCTCATAATATTTACATTTCTCTAAATTAGTCCATTTGCACTTTATAAGAACACTTTCCACTTCTCAGAGGACGCTTTCTAAATCGAAAAAGACATTTTTTGTCTCAATTCGAATACAATAGCGACTTTTGTTACGTGGGAAATGTACTCAGTGAATTTAAAAGTGTCCTAACTAAAAGGGAAATGATATATAGTCGTCATTTAGTGCTTTTGTAGTTAACATCCCCCCTTATTTCTGGCGAATGTAAAACAGAAGCGAAGTTATAAGAGAGCCGGGAAAGAAGGAAATCCTTCGCTTTTTGGAAGAATTTCACGAATATTTACATATTTCTATCGATTTTCCTCCAGAGCTCTATTTCATAAAACTGTTGAAGGTCGAGAACTGAGAAGCTGAGTCCTAAGACTGCGTGAGTATCAATTTCGCATAAGATGATGTGGTGCCGACTACGCAGAATCGAGACTCAAATACTCAGTTCACAGCTATCAACAGCTTCATGAAATAAGTCCCAGTTTCGAAACTACACCTTCCCGCTGTTCGGTCCTAACTGTGCCCATGATGCGAAGGTTTGAAAATTCTTCGAAAAACCCCCGGCCTTATTACTGTAAAATAAACTACTGATTTACGTTGAAGATAAGCGCAACGACTAATTCTTATTTTTTAGCCAGTTAAGTATTCTCCTCCCAGTAGGCAACATAAAACGATTGGCAGAATTGAAATGGATCACAACTGTGGTGTTACAGAGAAGAATCTAGAGCGGAGTCAGCTGTGGACATTTTCGATACCTGCCAACAAACATATCGGTAATCACGTTTTCAAAATGTTTAAGTATGAACTGATTTAACTTCGTAACTTTATTTGCATTTTTCAAGCCGAGTATTACGCACTATTACCTTTAAATGCGTGGGCAATACTAAAATCAACACTTTTCGATGAGTTAAACAGTAAATTGAGCTCTTTTTCCTATCAAAAATAGATAATGATATGACATTTGATCGTCGCATGATGTAGGAATATAATTAATAAAAAGAAGTGAAGGTACACTCCGCAACGATTAAACTATATCAAAAGATCTGTAATGTGGCGTTGTGATGTTCGTTTCGAAAATCTTTTAATCATGTGCAAAATATTGTTTACAGGATAACTGTCCGTTGGAAAAGTAATCTGATTGCGAACTGATTGCGAACAAATTCTTAAAGTGTTATAAGCGTAGCAGCAGCCTTACTTTTCAAATGGAAGCGCTTTCTACTGCCATATCATTGCAGCTCCAAGAGACGTGAAGCAACGCGACAGAGAAAGAAAGTCGCAGTCTAGAAGTAATTCAGCGGCAGCGTTGGAGGAGACAACGAAAATGCGGGAAATTCAAATGAATGATCGCCGTAGTCATTCGCACGACGGAGTCGCTTTGGTGCACAACAGCTTCATCGTAAATCAACAGAATAGAGCAGTGTATTGTTCAGGTCAGTAGGAATTATTTCTAGTTCGGCTTGAGTGTTAACAAAATAATTCTTTTCATTCCCTCAACTTGCTCCCTCGAGAAAATCAATGAGCGGGTTTCATATCGCGTACTTCAGCTAAAGTCGAACTTAATGACCATACTTCCTCATTGCGTTAAGTACAAGTTTAGCTAAACTACGCGATGTGAAACCGGCCATTTGTCTGAAGTACTAATTTACAAGTCATCTACTATCAAATAATGGTGATGTAAATTATAAAATTAACTGTTCACTAATAATAAGATAAGTAAGCCAAAGTTGCGAGCCATTATGCACCATTCCCACTTTCCAGTGAACGCTTCTCAGATCAAAGTGATCATTTTTATATCAAATTGAACGCGTATTTTTCAACAGAATAATTCTCATAACGTCCTAAACCATATCCTAGTACAAAACTCTGATTAAGGAACTAGAAGAAGACCCCGACGTTTCCAGATTAGATACCGAACAGTACTATTTTCATATTAATCAGCTATGCAGAGAACTTTGTAAATATAATCGGGAAAACATTTTATTTGATTTCAAGGTGTTTAAATTAAAGCGGTAGTGATAAACATATACCAGCGAGGCTGATGCACTAGAAATAAAATGATCTGCAGTTTTGAATTAGTTTTGCTTTACACTGGTCAATACAGCTTCTGACAAACGATCTTCTGACAGACGATCTGGTCACGCCAGCGTAGTTTTTAAGCAGTCATATCAAATATCCACGTAATCTTTGAAATTCATAGGGGTCGGTTGAAAGCGACTGGTGACTAGCTCGTGCAGCGCATAAACAAACATGTTGACATTGTTGCGAGTCGCGAAAGAGTGGCGCTCTCAACGAAGGGACCCATCAGTACCCTCCCTCTCCCGTCAGAGAGCAGTACGTAGCGTTCGCTGTTTCATCAGTGTTGAAAAATATGTTTCTGGATTGTTCTTCCGCAGAAATTTTGTCATCCACACGATCACTGCAAATGTTTGCGCGCAAATTTTTAAATGACGAAAAGTCAGTAGTTTACAGAGCCTACATGTAATACGCTAGATCCTGCTTCGTGCTGCGTGCAACTTTACTTTTTTCTAGCTGTACGCTTTAATTAAATAGTCACGCTGGTTCTGTTTCGGTATCGAGGACAGCATGCTCAGACTCATAATATAAGTTTATCGTTAATATATAGGGTCTTGCATCTTGATTCGTCACTTTTGCACTCAATTTCGTCAGTTCGGAGTTCTGATCGAGTTCAAAGATGACAAAATAGAATAAAAAAGTGACTAGTTACAACGCAAGGACTTGCTATAAGAAGCGTCTAGTTTGAAAGGAAAATATGTTTTTTTAGGTTATGAGCGTAGAAGAGAGGGAGGCCGGCGATAATAATCGCCTTTTAGTCGTAAGGCGATTGCTCGCGTGTAGTTGTCCGTATGCAAACGTAGAACGAGCGGATTATCGGATTGTCAAACTTGCCTCCCACAACTTTCACTTCATAGGCAATGACCCATATATCGCTCTGTGCACGAGAGTCGCACGCTTTGCCCATAGCAAAATTCGTCATTATAAATGTGCATTCAGTGAATGTGGAGCGCTTTTCAGCCACTAACTCTTCTTTCCTGTCCGTTTCTCTTTTTCTGCAGTTATTCTACGATGGAATATTCGAGTAAGTTGTAAAGCCTGCATTACGGTCACTGACCGGGTGCACTGTCAATGACAAATTATTTGGCGTTGATTGTTTAAAATAACGTTCAAACTGCCGCATTGGCAAGACTCCAACGGTACGACTGGTTGATAATTGTTCAACTCGTGGAGCAATGGCTATGAGATCGCCAAGTTTGACGTGTAATTGACGGCTATTCGCGCAATACCGTAGAGATGACGCACAAATTTTTCTACTAACTCGTGGCGCGCTAGTGTTAAAGTCGCCTGACCGCAAAAAACATAAAAACTATTCCCAAAAATTTCAGACCGCTCCGAGCAGCGTCACGAATCTGAAGAGAGTGAAAGGCGAATAGCGCGAATGGACGGTGAGCCGTCGTCGCGTCGTCGGCGATCGAGCGCACATGGAGGTGTCTTTCATTCGGAAGTGCGCGCTAAACGAAGCGAATCTGAACACCGGACAGACCAACTGCTCCAATCCAAGTATCGCGATCTGCCTCGACTCACTACGCAACTGAAGTATAACCCTACGGAACAGCGCAATACCGGCAGGACAGCGTCTGTTCAGGTACAGAGAAAACTGTTTAAACTGGTAAACAGAGCCCAGCAAATTTTGATCGGTATAATTTATTTACCATTATAAACTAATGTTTTGTACAGAACATAAGAAACCGAAAACTCGGAATTGACCTTACTAACCGCTATAATCGAATTACCGTTATCAGCGATACAGCTTTCAACTATTTCTGCTGTAATTTCTATTGGATTTCCGATGCCGCCGAGTATTTCCCTGTATCGGCAAATAATCTGTATGACTATTGGTTTCTAGCCTATGGAATAAATATTTCATTCCGTAAAAGACAGCTAAGTAGAGGAAATCCTTTATGTAAGAGAATACAGAATTCGGAAAAATGTTTTTATATCGCGGTCTCCAAAGTGCTGCAAGACAGTATCTCAAAATTTATAAAAGGTTTTTTTATAGCTTCCTTACAATGAACGCCAAATTAGTTCCAATGGAAGTACTACGAGCATGGAAAGTCATGAGTATGGTCCACCTATGTCAACGCGAAGGTTTTCATCACCGCAATGGTCGTCTTTTGATCGATCATCCCCCTATTGGTACCCTTCGGCGATGCATTATGAAGTACCGCAATACGTTCAGAAAGCGACGCATTCTCCAGAAGGTATGGCAGATTGATGAAACTGCATGGTGAAGTCAGAGAGGGTTTTAATCATCAGGCTTCATAGTTATGGCTCACCGACCTTTTCCTCAAATGTTCTGATAAGTAATTTTACGTAATCTAAAGGTATGGCCGGTTGAAACGTTGAGTGAAGCTGCTATAATCATACTGGTTCGTTATCATAAATTGATTAACTTGATGATAGAGGTAAGTAGAATCTCAGGCTATGATCACACCTTTTTTTACATTTTACGCTCTGTTTTATTTTCAAGCGATGTGGCATTTTTTTAAAATACGATGATCTGCATTTACGTCATTTCAGTACCCGTCGATAGAAGTGGGCTTTCTATCTTGCAATATCGCGAAACTTTGGAAAAGAAGCACTGAATGACGAATTCATGATTTTAATGTGCATATGTTATGTCTGCCATGTTTTCTTTGCTAAATTGCGTTCCGTTAGCTGACTGCAAGGTATCAACGCGAGCGACAATATCTTCTCGAATTTACTTCACGACGCATATCACTCTGATGCATTATTATATGCGCAGTTCTAATCTAGACGAATTAGACACAGTTTCTAAAGAGAAACAGACTTGAACAGTGAGAATTAAGGGTACATAGAGAGAGCTTGAAAGAAACCTTACACCTGTCGGCTTTGAATGATTTTAGGGAATGAGCAAGTTATTTTTCGATATTAGTCACAAGCATCGTTAAATAAAAAATTAAATCAATTTTTATTTGTAAGCGTTATACCTTGCGTAATAAAATTATTGGAGATATTGATCCTTCACATCCTAAATGCATGTCCACGTTTGAAATAAAGCAAAGCAAACTATTTCAGCAACCTCTTTCGCAGTGAAGAACTTAAATGCGTTTAAAATTTTGAACGACTTGCAATCGGAGCAGCGTTAGTGCCACGAATCGATGATATCAAACTGATAGAAATGTATATGAATATGCGCGAACACGAGATGCTCTGCAAACGCGCAAATTCTAATTTTAAAGTTTTTAACCGATATGGCATTGTTTTCTGAGGACGCGTTTCGTAAATTTTCTGCAGGCTTGGCAACTGGTCCGACAGTTTTCCATCATCCACGGATTCGTCTTGCATTCGCCGGTCTGTCCCCAAGCAGGGCAGCTACCGTGATAATCGGTGCAAGCTAAATATTCAACTTAATTTTATTACCTCTAATTTGCTTATTGTTACTGAGGCGGCCACATTCAGGAAATTTGGAGATATTGTAAAATCGGGGTAGGAACAGAAAGTCTTTGATTCTGTCGAAGGTGTTGCAAGATTGATTCTGGGCTTGTTATTAAATAATTGGAACCGGAATAATATTTAAAGATAGTGCTTTTTTGAGTATAGGAATTTATGGAATCGTTTTTCAGAAGTTATTACATCTCCAGATCCGGTCAAAGGCGGCATTAAACTGGTATTTCTATGTATCCAGACTCGTTGGTTATGCAAATTGAAGGAGAAAGGAGCCTAAAACTTGCTGCTATTAATGAGTTTATCACTTATCTTTATATTATCAGACTGCACATTGTGCATATTGGGATTAGAATTGTTTCATTTGACAAGCAAAAGAGCGATATGAATAGGTAGAAGATAACGCTTACAGCCAAAGTCGTAAGTCGGCTGACACACTTTGCAGCTGACTTTGCAGTTGCAGTTCATCCATTCGACGTCGGTGGTACACCGCCCTTGTCTCTTCCACTCGTCGCAGCACTTGTCTTCGTTGAAACATTCCGTGACTGTGCATGAAGCAGCTTGCTTTCTTGCAGAAACCGAACTCGTTCGCTGCGTGTGATGCGAATTCGAGAGATGCGCTTTTGTGGGATGATGTCTTCTTGAGTCTGATTTCGCTCGTCGACTCGCCTTTGCCTGAACCGCTTCTGATCTTTGTGTGCTCGGCTTTTTTCTATCTTAAACAAATTTTATAATTGTATTTTTTAATCTGATACATTGAATTCGAATGACGAAAAAATTAATGCAAAACTGCCACGCTGGGGAGGATGCTAATTTTTTCCCGACATATGATGCCGATCGCTGTGTCTTAACGTCAATTGTTGCACATTTTTTGAATGAGCGACGTTATATTATGAAATATTACACCAAGTGAATTTTGCTTGAAATATTTGAATGCGTTTCTTCACTTATTACACAGTTTAGTTAATTGAAAAAATTCTTTCATTCTAAAATGCTTTTAAAAAATTTAGTCCGAAATTTATATATTATTCTGAAATAATTCAGTTTATAAATTATGCTCTGTACCAGATGTTAAAACGTACGATGTTCGCTGCATTGTTCGGATTTGCGTTTCTTGCATAGACCACAGCTCTTCCGACAGTTTTCTTCCATCCAGTGCGCACTTTTCTTACACTCGCCACGACGCCTCCAAAACTGGCACGATTTGTGATGATCTGAGCATTCTGAAAAAACAAGCGTTGTTACCGGTTTTTGTTGTGAAGACAATGATATGGGCGAATATTCGGCCGTTCAGTTTATTCCGCGAGACTATTAGAGCGTCCACTTTCTCGTACATAACATTCATTAGAACTACATTAATCTGACATCGCGTACCGCTTGCGCGCCGCTTGTTTGGGTTAGTGAAAAGTTTAAATGTTCGTTACAAAAAGTGATAGCATGCAGTATATTGCTCGCTTCGCGACAATCGCAACCGATTCCGATTTTTTACTGTATGCTTTACGATAATTTAATTGCAAATCCCGTCCTACTGTGATGGACGAACTGGATGAATTTACGAAATCATTGAACAAACGGATGCGATCATTGGATGCATTTGTGAAATGACTGAACAGATACGTGAATTCATCAAACTATTGATGCATTAACCCTGTAATACTGGAGTTAGTTCTAATATCCTACTCCTGATTTTATTTCATATTTTCTTGAAGCAAAGCATTTCAATAGCAAACGGATATTAGTTTTGCGCTTGTGCATAATAACTGTAGTTGTTATGTATTCGCACTACCGCGGATGTCGACAGCAATTCAAAAATTTTCAAATGCTACTCCAATAGAATAAGTAATAAAAGTGTATAGTGAGATAGTCGGAGAGGGAGAGAAACATGTCAAGTTGATGAGTAATACTCTACTTTTGTAGAGATTTAGAAATAAGATATTTAGCACTAACAGGTATAAAATTAAGCAAGATAATTATGCCGACTATTATACTGGTGACAATTATTCGAGATAAAATTTAAAAAGAAAATCAATTTGACTGCCCATCGCGCCAATAAGGCATGCTATAACAATGCAGCGACAAGCGTTATACAGGGTGGCGCAAAATAAACGAGATTTGGAAATATTTATTGTTTTTAGGCCGAATCAAGCCTTGGTGTCTATTGGTCGGTTGTAGCCCACGGTCTGGACTATCGATTGGCGCACTTTTCGAAAAAATATTTTTTAGGAGTACTTTGTGAAGTGTTACTGAGGCCCAAAAACAGCTTGGTAAAACGACACACCCTATTTGGGCCTATAACTTTGCAACCAGTTGACAGATTTGGCTCAAACTTTGCACAATTGTTAAGCTGATACCTGGGAAGAACGAGCCAAAAGGGCTTGTGAATCGCGCTTCTGCAAAAAAAGTTATAGCCCG
>NIUQ01005533.1:0-10553 GCA_002796945.1 Plectus sambesii
CGCCTAGGTGTCGTTGGTATCGAAATTGTTTCCTTTCGTGGCCACGTGGCGCGCACCATCGCACTCAACCTAATTGGGTTTTAAAGATTAATCATTGAATATTGTGCTAAAATAATGGCAGATTTAAGTAGAGCACCCTTATTAGCATCATTTCACCCATCAGCTGAGGTTTGAGGGCCATCCGTACTGCGGCTATCGACAATGTTACAATTGGTGCACCGTAATAAGTCATTACCGAGGGTCGAAACAATATACAGTATTCAGGAAAATTTGATTGCGCGCATTGAGACCTGACGAATAATGCGCTTGATTGAAATATCAACAGTTGAGAATTGAGAATTGATTTCTCAACTGCCCTAAAATGTTTATGAAACTGCGTATTGAGGAATTGTAATCTCAATTCTCAATTCTCAATTCGCAATACTCAATTCTCAACAGTTTTATGAAACCGACACCCAAGGAGTTGTAATCTCAATTCGCAATTCGCAATTCTCAATTCTCAATAGTTTTATGAAATTGGCCCCTGGGCGTCTATTTTTTCAATCAAGGCGTGAGGGGGGCGTCTATTAGAGGGTGGGCGTTCATTATTTCAATCGATGTTTGAATGAGGTACTCGTTGGAGAGAGGGCACTTTTTTGTTTCAATCGTCACTTAAACTTACAAAATTACAAATAAATTTCAGGTTGAGCGTTATCTGTAGTCGTATTTGACTTGGTAGTTTATTATTGAACAACGCTGCACAGGCGTCTGATGTTTTAGTCACTCTGAAGGGAGTGATTATTGGAGGGTGAGCGTTTATTAGAGGGTGGGCGTCTATTTTTTCAATCAAGGCTTGAGGGGGGGGCGTCTAATAGAGGAGTTAAGGTAGTCATACGAACAATCACTTAGCGCGTACAATTAGCAATGGTGGTACTGAAGACATACAGCACGAACACAACATTAGCAACATTGTAATAAACGAAAGCGGAAACATCCGAAACCAACAGCCGGTTATAGTCCTAAAAAAGCCTCATTATTACTTAGGCATCATTTGTATTCAATCAATGTATAATAGAGACGTAACAGTAAGAACAGAAGCGGAATAACAGATATAAGCACAGCGGTATGAGCCACAAATAAATAGAGAATTCACAGAAAGCCGCATCAGTGAGCAACATAAACAGAGATATCAATCATACCTTCTTAAACGGGCATTGTAAAATATTAACGCTAAACCAACAATTCTTTTTCTATGATTTTTAAATCATTTTTATCACTTTTGTGGTAAGGTCAAAACTTTGTTTGCGTGTATCAAGTCATGCGGCAAATAAGCAAATGCGAAAACGATGCAAAAGCGACAATGCGAGCAATAAACAATTATCCGTTCAAAAACAACGATCAAGCCAAACGAGTTACCAATGACATATACTGAAGCCAAAGTATGCTGATATCCTAGGCTATAAGACGCCTAGTCGTAGTTTTTTTTGTTTTTCCAGTGCCCAGAAGTCTATTCACCCTGACCCTCCTGTTAATCAAGCTCAATTAAATTAATGCCATTTTATCGTTTAATGAATTGAAATCAATGATATTGTTCATTAAATAAATAAATGATATGGAATTAATAAGAAATTTGGTTGTATTATTCATACATCGATTAGGTTCATAATATTTACGAAAAATTCAAACCAACCGATAATTCTCTTACTGAACCCAAACCCATGCTCATATCCGATCCTTACACAAAAAGAGAAAAAAAGCTGCAGCCTCCGATCACCTTACATTAATATTTTTCGCATCGACAAAAGAACTCAAAGGGGCAGAATAATTTAAAGACTTAATCTAGGCTATCCTCTTCAACCTATCTGCTTTATCTATTGTTACTCGCGAATAAGTGTTTTGTATTGTCTGTCCGCTGTCAGCTCAGCCCGATATGGTGATGCACTGGCGATAATGGCTAGTAACTGGCAATCATTAGTGCCCGAATTGTAGGATAGTCCAAAGCATAGTTCATTTTCATGGCACATTTTGAGGCACTTGGATAGTGTAACCGTTGATTGACTTAGCCAATAACAAGTGTTGGTGTAGTAGCCGAAGCTGTAGTGATAAAACTTTGACACTGAAACGTGAGAATATTGTTGAAATAAAACAATACCGTCGAATCGTGAAATTTCAGTCACAATTTACATGGACCTACATTTCAATTAGTCGCTTTGCACTTACATTTTCAGGCCCTTCAAAGTAAAATCACGATTTTCGCCGACGCAAAGTGCGAGCACTACACTTCTAGTTAGTTTGACCTTGCGTACGTACGCTCCATTCCCTTGCTTTGGAAGAAAACAAATGCTTAGCTCTCTCACAGCATTTTTATCTCGGAATTATCAGGGACGCTGATTAGAAAGAAAACACAAGTTTTTTGTGAAATACTAATTTAAGGAGGATTGATTTCAAAACTCTATTTCGCATATTTCACGGCTTTTCCTGCTCTTGGAATATTACTCCTATGCATATAGCTGTCATTAATAGGCGATAATAACTGAAGCATGGTTCCAACGTTGTTCAAAATTAATAAAGTAGGCGATTTCTTATTATATAAAAAATATCTTTACAGAAAGGAGCTTAAAAGTAAGGCAAGATTTTAAAGAAAAAGTTTAGACATACTTCTCTTTCCCGTAGTAGTTGTTGCTGCCGTAGTACCTGAAAAACATGTTTAAAACAGTATGTACTTAAGTAAATAAAATAAATTTTAAATATTAAAACTTGATTGCATATCTGATATTGCGCCATCTCCTCTTAGATTGTTTTTTCTATTCAAACAGATGAAAAGAATTTATTATCTCTATTTTGATGCGCCTGTCTGCTGTGCTTCTGTATACGAAAATGCCCCTAAAAAATCCAAACTTCGCTAAGTTCAAGCAATTACTGCGTGAGTTAAAATAGGACAACTTACATTTACCGCAAAAATAATACGCTCAAAAAATTCAATGAAGGAAACAAGGCGAGACTCGAAGAATGGGAAACAGATGATTACTTATTGTTTAAGGAATTAGTTTAAATAACGAAAAATAGAAATAAGGGCGAAAAATTAATAAAGCTCAGACATACGTGTACCTCCTGCAGACGTCGTTGTTGCTCTAGTACAAGCTGAAAAACGTGTTTGGAACAGTATGTAGTTACCCTTAAATATTTCAAGTTTCTCAGTAGCTAGTACACAAGTTCAACTTCAGTTGTGCAGAAATTGCTTAAAACATTAATAAACATTCAAACTCAGTTGCACTAATGCTATTGCACCGACACTTCCTTAGTTTGATTTCATCTCGGATCATTTATCTAAGAAAACAAGGTAAGATTTAAAAATAATTAAAAGAGATGATTACTTATTATTTGAAAAAATATTTTAAAAAGATACCACGTATATAATAAGTGCAAAAATTTGAAAGAAAAAGTTCAGAAATACCTCCCGCTGCTGTAATCGTTGTTGTCGGTGTAGTTGTAGTCGATGTGGTAGTCGTTGTTGATGGTCCCGGACCATCTGAAATACTTCTTTGAAACATTATGTATATACCTCTGAATATCAGCAAATTTCTCAGCAGCCAGTACACGTGTATGATTAAAATTGTACATATGCAGCTCGAATAGTAAAGAAACATCAAAACTCAGCGGTACAGATGCTGTGGCATCATCCCTTTCTAGTTTTTGTTTGATTATTCTTGCTGTTCAAAACGCACCGGGTTTTTCGGGAAAACCCGGTACCTTACGCTTATCAGATTGAATGCTACACAGTGGGCTTTAAACACCCTTTTTGTGACGTTACAGATGACCAGTCAGCCGCTTTCCGCAATTTTAGTTGCAAAAATTGTGATTAAAGCAGTTTTTTTAAAACAGGCCACTACCCTTATCATCAGTTCCCTATTTAGTTTTGTATGCGCGCGGATTTTCGTAATCGGTTTTCAAGTGATATCTCGCGAACCACTGGACAGAATTTGACGATCTTTAGCTCAAAAGATCGGTCACAGTGGTGCACATCCATCTATGAAAAGTCGGAATGAAACTGGATAATTTTCTCGCTATCTTCGAATTATCGGTGTCTGGCTGGCTGCCTGCCTGGCTGCGCAAGTTGAATTGGCGCCTAATCTTATAGCGCTATCGGTCACATTTTTGTTACTTAGCAACAAAAACCGATCAGTAGGCGGAGGGCCTACTGACAAAGTGCTCCTTTCATTTGTTGGAAAGCACCAAGCTGTAGGACCCACCTCGGTCGCGCGCGGTGGATCTGCACCGTACTATCCATGAGCGGCGTTGATACCCGTTATACGGCGCATTCCACGCGGTTGGCCGCGACATCTAAGGCCTCTAGGGTCGGGCTATCTGCAGTGCAGATTATGGTACAGTAGAAACCGGATATAAGAGAATGCAGGGGAAGTGAAAAAAATTCTCTTATATCCGGTTTTCTCTTATATCCGATTCTCTTATATCCGGTTTCTACTGTAGCAGCAAACTGGTCCCCGGGGTCAACCACGTTCGCGCGCTTTTACCTAAAGCCGATTCAGCTGGGTTTCTCAGCGGCGATGTTAAATACAGAAAGTGGGACTTTCTTTAACTAGAGCGACTAGTAGTCAGCTTTAAACATGTCTAATCAATTCGAGCATTGATATACAATGCTCTATTTTACAAGGACACGAAGTGTCTGATGTAAAATATTTATTGTATGAAATGCGATAATTGATTAGCTACCCGCCCTCCCAGCCCCTCGCTAATTCTCGCATATTCAGGTGCCGAGACGAGCAACCGTACGAACAGGACCAGTGGCGGAAAGAGCCCGCACGCGGCGAGGGCCGCGGACGCGGTTGACGATGATGACCATGAGGACGCGAAGAGTGGCTGAATCACCCCGTTGTCCCCGCTGTCGTTTTGTCTTTGCCCTTGTGGGGACTCTTTGAGTTGAACTTGTCAGTGCACGTTGTTTCCCACTTTGAGTAAAGGGACGTTAAGAATGTGGGTGAACTCGTAGGACACGAGACCTAACGGCGTTATCATAAAGTGCATGATGACCGTAAGTTCATCAATATTGCCCGATGAGCTCTGGCTTCACTTGTCCTCGAATCTCTGAGTAAGAGAGGACGACGGCGAGCTTATATGGAGCCTATTTCAGGGAGCGTACCATAGTCAAGCAGGACACGGATGCGCGGTTTTTTAAAATAGCTGTTAAAGGAGACCTACCCAAGATCCGATAGATCTATGCCTAATCATTTCTCGCATTTCATACAATGAATATTTTACATCAGACACTTCTTGTCCTTGTAAAATAGAGCAATATTCAGTATAGCCTATATATACGTTACTATTCATGAATGCAGAGCAAACTTTCCTCTTACCGTACTGACATAGATAAGGATAAAACATAGTGGTGTTGACTGTTACAAATGACTTCGGATAACTGCCGGTTTTCACAGCGATTGTGGGTCTGCCTGCTGCAGGATTAGATGTTGCCCAGGGTAGAAAAGTTGTTGGTATAGATTGGGCTGTTGGTGTTGTCAAGTACCAACCGTTGTACGGGTCGGTAGAGGATAAATTGGTTTGTTCGATTCCGAGGAGTCCATACGTCGCTATATTTGCGGCCTGTCAAGATTTTATGGATAAAGTCTTGGTTAAATAGATGTTCGAATTCACTCATTTAAAATTGACTAAACGCATAAATCCAATGCATATTTGTGCCTCGCCCCTCCCCTAACTGCCCCACCTGACATTCGCATTCGAGCTTCATCCTCCTCAACGAATCAACATGCAGCTCACTTTCAGTACTGCATCGGCAACCCATAACTCGCTCATCGTGCGAACATGGGCCAAGTGTCCATTGTAACCGTTTAAAGCGTTGCATGACACTTTGGCATCGTTGTAAAACTTGGTCACTGCTGGCTGTACAACGTAGCATACGTCAGTGACGAACAAAGTGAAAACAGAAGAATTCTTAAGGTTGACACATTTTTGTTCCAAATCGGTCACTGGCTGCTTCAGTGCTTCCTCTGAAATTGTTTTTTCATTTTCCTCATTTATTTCGTCTATAGAGGCTAGTCTGATAGTTAGATCGGTGTTGAAGAACATCTTGAATCAGTACGATTTTTTTTCTATTTAAACATAAATGCATGCTACTGAACTAAGGTATCCGAATAAAAATTTTAAAATTAATTTCAATATTTTAGGAGCAGTCTTGACCATAGGTTGAGTTGAAAGTGCCGTCACATTTCCACACCGCTCAGTTCCTTACTCACGAATGATATGAAATCGATTTTCTTCAGATTTGGGCAAATAATCAACTGCTTGTCTAGGTTGAAAAGGCAGAAATTTGCACAAAAATGAACAACAGAAAAAATTTCATAAACTGCCGCCAGTACAAACTCTTCTTCGGAGAACCAACAATTTATTAAATCATTCGAATACCTACCGTATTCACAAATATTGCTATTTAGATTGCTCGATGGTACACTTTCAATTGCGTTGATAGTTCTGTTGTATGAACCTTTATTGTAGAGGGCGTTGTTCACGGGTTGACTTGGACCCCAAGGAAAGTATGTTGGTATAACGAATGTTCCATTTCTGTAGTAGTTACCATATCTGGTGCTAGCATTGGTAGGAGCGGATGAATTTATGAGCTCCAAGCCCAACCAGTAAGAATCGTAACCTGCATTTGTCTAAAGAAATCACTTTTTGGTGCATGTCATAGTCATATGATATCATCGTTAATATCCTATATGTCAAAACCACACTTGTAATGCTATCAAATACAAAAAGCTCCAACATTCATAAACCGTATTGCTTTACTCGAGCCAACATGTTCGGTCTCGCTGCGCAAAAGCCCTGACGACACAAAGGGACTTGCGCATAGCAACTGTAGAGCAACTTTCTCATGAACACTTCCCAAGGGTGTTAGTCATCGTGTGCTCTTTGCACAGTTTTAGAATCGCTGAGCTTGTCAAAACATACTTACCGTAGCCGCTTGTAGAACGGCGGCCTGGGTTGCCGCATCTCTCATATGAACAATATGACCGGAGTATCCAAGATAGTGATTGCACGCTGTTTTAGCTAAATTAATATTTATCCGAGGGCCAACGAAAACGTAGCAAGAAGTGCCATTGTAGAGACGGTCAGTTCCATTGCACCGAGCTTGTAGATCGGTTACAGCAGTCACTGTAGGAGATACGAAGAGGAGAATAGCCAGCGAAAGCAACATTATCCCTTTTCTAAAAATAATACAATATCATTATGAGCAAGTATCGTTTGCTGAAATAGACTCTCTGAGGTTATTTCGTCCAGCGATTGTTATAAGTGGGCTAATTTGAGAAATACGATCCATCGATAACTCGACAGGCTGCGCACAACTTTCTGTGATAACACGACGATGGTGAAACATTCATTCCAATATATGAACATAGAGAACATCAATGAAGTTTCTCGGCCTTAAGCATAAGATACTGACAAGTCTTTTAGTGCTATGACCGATGGTAACAAGAGAACGGCACCTCTTCACACACGATATAATTTCATTATACCTACCCTATGCTCTCAGTTTCCGAAATAATCTGCGACCAGAATTCGAAATTCTCTGGCTGAGAAATAGGATCCTAGCTGAACATGTAATGAAATCAATTAATTCCGCGAATAATGTGGTAGATATCTGGAGTATTTTGCCTGATTGAATCGTCATTTTTGTACTTACTGAAGAAAATATTGTGAGTGTGTAAATTAAGACTCGCGCGAAGCTTAAAATGGCAAGCCAGAGGAAGGAGAACTGGGAGAACTGGGGGCAAGCGGGGAAACAAGTGAAATAAAAGAGAAATGCAAATAGTTATGGTAATCCTCCAAGATTCGATAAATTCTGAGCACGAGGGAATTCTGGCCCCCCCCCCCCTTTGTTTAGCACCCCTGCGTCAGGTAAGCTTTCCTAGGAGGTATACTTATGTAATATATATGTAATAAGAATAACTTAAAACCGATTAGTCGAAGCTTTCAGAAGGGATCCCTTGTTTCCGGAGCCTATCTCTCACCAATGGCCAGAAAATACCATATCCTCTCGGCAGCTTCGACTGACTTGGGCATGTATGGTTCAACACTTTTGTAGATCTGATCTGCGGTAGCTAAGGTGACGGGGGGTAATGATTGAATATTGTAGCAACGATTCAGAGAGATCTCTCTTGCTGTTTTGCCAACTGGCTGCTTGCTGCTAATAAACTATTCTATCTCTCTTGTTGATTAATATCACGCACGAAATTTCACGATTCAGTTGGTAATGATAGCACCATGTCATACTACCGTATTCGATAGGAGATCCAACTTTTTGACGCTCAGTCGTAAATGGCTGGATTTCATAGCTCTTGAAAGAGCACAGTCAGTCTGCCCACTTTTGGCTTTCTCTAAATGGACAGTTCTCCGATATTTTCTCTCACCCACCGAACATTTCATCCGACACACGATTAAAGTTTGTTAGCTACAATGAGAGATCGAAATACACCCCAGTGCGTCACCTTGTACATTAGCCATTAACGTGGAATTGGTCAGCATTGACTTTAAGCTTGTGATAACCTATTGAACAGTTATTAGAACAATAAAATTACCGGTCAATTAGTTACTGAACAAAATAATATCAGGCTAGCTAACGCTCAGTCCAAAACATTTGTTGTACACAAAGCATCGATACTAGAATAACTGAAAGCCGACATAATAGCAATTGAGGCGGATTAGAAGGATACAGTAGTAAACTAGTTCCTTCGACAAGGCAATCAACTAACAAATTAACAATATAAAATGCTAGCAAGTTTATTGAATAGATTTCAGTGTAAATAGACGCTTGCGTGAAAGTCAACAGTCAATAACAAGCTGGACTATCTTCGTGGTATCGCTCACAATCTTTTTCTCTGACACTACCGGTTTATTACACATTTGTACTAACTTCTGTCTGCCCTTTTGCTTTACATCTTTGTCATTGTTCTTGTTTTGACCGCTTCCGCATAATCGGACTAACTTTTTCTCCTCTCAACTGAATTACTACTTATCTTCCAATCGACCAGTCGATGAAACGACCAAATTGGTTAATTGCCCTGCTTCTCTCGAGAGCATATGATTACACCTGCATAAGTCTTTACATAATGAAAGACGAAATATCGCACAAATCATTTCGTGTAGCTGCTCCTGAGAGCTTCGACTGACTTTGGCCAATGCGTTTCAACAGTGTCACAGACCTGCCGTCCGGTAGCTGAGGTGACGGCCTTTGGTTGAATGTTGTAATAACTGTTCAGAGAGGTACGTGCTGTAGTTAAGTAATATAGGCGCTAGTTGCTAATGCGCTCGCACGCCCACCTCGCTGATTATTCCGCATCATATTTCATACCTGTCAATCACTCCACGATTCACTAGTTATCGCCGACAATTTTAGTTATGCCACGTTACAGTTATGAGTTCGGTAAGGGATCTGAATTTTTAATCGCCCAACAAGAATTAAAGGACTTTGGATTCATGAGAGGGTATGATGAAATCAACAGAATCCTTTTTTATGGGCGAATCATCGCCCACGTGATTTCGTGACGGTGAAACACTTTTCGAAGCTATCAATGTCACCTGTCTGGTTAAAAGATCGTGAGCAGGCAAGCCGGCAATGCTCTTCATGCAGATATGCGCCAAGTTTCTCTTTGACAGCGGAATTTTTAATGATAAAAAACATGTTTATTGATCCTTTATACATTAGTCGGTGGTTTAATTTGCAGAAAACTGCTCAACGTCTGCGCTAATATTCTCGTACTAGCAAATCCCACACAATCCTCGAGACTATCAGAGGTTTTAAAACTATCGATTGCGCCTGCGCTTCTGTGCGACTGCTTTCATCAATCGAGCCTGTTGGTGTGGAAGGCAATCATGTAACTATGCAGATAATATAGCCAACATTTGATGACGGGGGTAAGCCATTAATGATTGAATGAGAGAGAGAGAGAGCATGTTGGCAAACTGCGAAGAATTCTAATCTTTATTGATATTTATGAAAGCTTTGAATAGTCAGTTTGCTCTTTACTAAAAAATTCGGAAGTTTGCAAAATTTTCAAAGTTTCAAAGTATCACAACTCGCCAGCGAAATAATATTGTCTTACAACCGCTAACCGAGTAGAATTTCAAAGGCATATAGTTTGCTTAAATTCTTGGCGTCTTCGTCAGCAAAGGGGCGTATTTTAAAATAACCAGGCGTCTTCACTGATAGGTTGCTTGGCGTTGAATGTTTAAAATAGTTTTTGATTGTCACAGCTGTAGGACCTGAGGATTTTTGAGTTTTATTGATTAAATCCGTGTCCGCTGGTTAACAGCTCGTCAGCCATGATTTCGACTTCAATTGAGCCCAAAGAATATCATAACTAAGCATTTATTTTTCTTTAAAACTGTATCAGTAAAAGTTTGAATTTATGGTACGAATTCGAAAATTGACTATTTGAACTTAAGACCCGCTTTTTCTAAGCATCGAGAAACTCTTGGCACAGTTGGCAAAAAGTGTTCGGATTTTGTTGAAATTTGGTATGCTAGGGTGCTTTAGGGTTGGTTCT
>NIUQ01005534.1:0-10613 GCA_002796945.1 Plectus sambesii
CTCAAACGGTGCAGATGCAGCTCGAAACATTTGTGTTTCTCCTTTAAAGCCTTCTCCGTACACGGGCACAAATGTTTCGAGCTGCATCTGCACCGTTTGAGCCACGATTAAATTCAAAAATAATAAGATGTCGGAAATGTTTCCTTTTGTCGACTTGAAGCTCCATAAACTTAGCTATAAATAGTTACTTTTATGCAAACAAATAAAAAATATAATAGCGATTCTGAAGGAGGAAGGAACGGGCTTTAAAATAGTATATAAGACTCAGGAACATGTTTATTCGTGATGGGACAATTTTGCGTTTCAATACTGGTAACATAACGTATGCACCAACCCAATAATATGATTAAGTAAAATTTTGATTGCGATTTCCAACAGTAATCAAATGCTGAGATGTCGCAGTTCAAAATTTTTGTCGCTACAACATGAAAATGGAAGAAGAACTTACGGAGAGTCGTTTGTATTATCAATTGGTAGGATCGACTGATTTATTCTTGAGGAAATTTCGATATACTCTCCTGGTCTTCTAACTGACTTGTTTGAAAAATCCGCCTTGAAACACAGGCGGGCCTCGTTGATACAAGTGTTTTCTATTACCGATACATTTTCCTTTGTTACTATTCCATCAACTGCATAAACGTATTTTACTGATAACTGAAATGCGCTCTTCAGTTTTTCAGCAACTGATAACTTCAATTCTTTGACTGTAACTTCCATTTGGCTCAATTTCTTCTCCAACTGAAATGCTGCATCATACAATTCTCCAGAATACACTTTCTTTAAGAAGATGTCATTCCAAAAATAAGCTGGATCAGAAAAACTCGTCGTATCTATATTCCAATAATCCAGGTCGATGCCTTCAACAGCGCTCAAATATGCCAAATAACTGAGACATAGTGCAAAAATTTCTGGAGGCCATGCATCAGTACGACTTAGAAATGCTTCTTTATTCATTTGTTGTCCAAAGTACTCATCTACTTTTTCTCCATATAAAGTTTTGTTGATATTTAATTCCAAGTCAATTTTATACATCGGTAGAACTATTTCTGTTAATTTTGGGAGTTCAAATGCTGCATCGTATGGAGCGCTCATCTCTATTATTGGTGGATCAGAAAAATACTGTTGAAAAAGCCGAATGCACATAATGATTGTAGCTAGAGAAAATATAAGATTTACGATAAATGAAAGTACTTTAAAGCAACTCCAGTTCGATGGTTTGAAAGCTTTTATCGTCAATAATTCGTCAGCTGTTATTTTTTCAATTTCTTTCTTACCTACTGCCGGATTTTCTTTATGTGTATCACCTTTTTCTTTCAGGTAGGTATGTCCTTGATTGATTACAGCATTGCTGTTCGATGGCTGCTTGCTGAAAGAGAATCTGTTGTGATATGAGTACAAATTTACAAAAGAATGATATCAAAACTATCACGACTGTAGTATTTGCTGTCATGGAAAGGCTACTCTCTCGTTTTTGTAGAATCATATCATATCAATCTAACCACCTGTTTTATCTCTATGTACAAGAGATATGTGTTTGAATGACCTCACAGAAATTCAACAGTCACATTTTCTGATAAGTCTTGACCGCAGTAACTATCGGCAGAATTCTTAACTCCGCGCCATTCAATGTTGCGGATGATACCAGTGAATGCACCGCAGCAGTTACGGGCAAAAATTCTAAGGAATTGTGCAGTGCACTTCACTAGTCATTATTTAGTGAATCCCTATTCTATTGCTATAAAAAACACGTAATAGCTTTAATGAAATGAAATAGTCGGTGTTAAGGTACTATAGCAGAGCTTTGAATGAGCCGCATGTGAACAAAAAATGAAGAATGACTTTCTTGCAACACACTTCTAACCTACCCAATCTGAAATTTAGTGCGTGGTATGGTTGAACGTGACAAAATGGATTTTTTGTCACACCGATTTCAACAAGTCACAGTGAAATCTGTCGAGATAGACTCCATATTCCGCGAAATGATTAGTCCTACCTCTACGCTGTGATGCAAATTTTACGGTGCCCCCGACAGTGATTAGTATAAATAACTCAATATAAAGAACGTTTGTTTGATTCGTGTTTCTTTGAAACATGATCGTCTTTACTCTTTTTCGATGACTACATACAATCACAATTGTGTGTCCCAAAAATTTGCTTGTTACCGGCTAGTTCAAAAAATGAGCTTATAGACTCTCTTTAAGTATAAGTTCAGCCTTACCTCTTAACACAGATTTTGATCAGTTTCGCCACGATTACGGAGAAAAAGTTGAAAGCCATAAGGAAATCTATTCCTAGCCACAAGCTGAGTGCTCCACCAAACGCTCCAATGAAGCCTTCCATTGACCAAAGATACGTTTGCTCAAAAACGCGATAGTCGAGTTTTGCGAGCCGAATGATAATGCTGCCAGAATCATTCGGGTAGGAACTATAAGTAGCCAGTTGCTTGATTTCGTAGTCCCAACGGGTGCATGGTTTCAAACAGTCGCACATCGAATCATTATCTACATCCTCTAACGAGCAATTTCCATAAATCGAAAGTGTGCATTCACTGCTCATATCCTCTGGCGGCGTTGTCAAAGATGTTGCTGTACAGTTGCACAAATTTTTAATCTGTGAGGCGCGGCATTCTGCACTAGAACGTAAACAATTAATATTAAAAATATAGTGACACTACTTCTTTTACGTAAGTTTTCCTCGACAAGGTAGCGCTTTTTGTGTATGTGGGTATGCGTGCATGCGATAGTTTGCTCTCAGTGGTGAGGTTGAGGTGGGCTTATTATAATCTGACTGCTACCGACTGACTATGAAAATTCAAGCACGCTTACATTTTATTCGATCGGAAGGAGGCACGATTTGCTACAATCGCTGTCTTAGTAAAAATACAGGGTGGTCCAACTAATTACTCGATTTTTGAAGTTGAATAACTTTGCATAAACTGAACGGATTCATGTAAATTTTGGTTTGTTCCAATCCCTGCTCTCTGAGAATATTTCGGCATGAAAATTAATGACTCAAAATCTAGGGGATACCCCTTACTTTTTTTGTTAGCGCCAATGATTTAGGCTATCATTTCCCTTTGCTTTCTTTGGTTCCCTTCCGCTGTGGTGTAGAAGTTGAACTTACGGTTTTGCACACCGAAGGCATGGGTTCGATACCCAGCAATGTTTCCTTTTTTCAAATAATTAAATTTTTTATTTAGTTTAATTCAAATGATAATTAGATCCTATGCGCGTTAATTGAAAAAAGAATTATGAAAAAATTAACTGAAAAATGTTTCAACAAAAGCTGAGGAATGCTTAACATCAAAAGTTACATTGCTGAGAATCGATCCGAGCCTTTGGTAGTCAGAGCCGTAAGTTCTACCTCTACACCACAACGGATTGGAACCAAAGAGAGCAAAGGAAAATGTTAGCCTAAAACACTGGTGCTAACAATGTAAATTAAGGGGTACTCCCTAGATTTAAGGTCATTAATTTTTATGCCAGAAAAAATATCAGAGAGCAGGAATTGTAAAAAATCAAAATTTACATAAATCCGCTCAGTCTATGCAAAGTTATTCAAGTTCAACTATCGGGGAATTATTTGAACCACCTTGTACATTAGCAAACAGCTAGAGAGCATAACACTTAGTAGAAATTAAAGATGCGCTTTGAAAGGTATGTATTTAAAAAATATACAAAAGTTTATGGCAATCTTGTGAGTTAGAATCGTTGTAACGTACTTACAAATTCTTTTAATTTAAATTTTATATATTTATCTTAAGAAATATCAATGGTGAGTTAATCGATTTAGCGATTGCCATCTAATACTGAGATTCTGCAATATTTAGTAACAGAACGTCCGCCACCTGAATATTACAGCTAATTGCTTTTAGCAAAAGTAGTGAAAGTGAAAATGATTGCTCAGTTTTAAATCAAGTATTTAAATACATGAACGCTATATTAATGAATGTACGGGATATACTGTCTCGAGTACTCGATAGCACGCGTGACGGTAGATACGTAATTTTGGAGCATTTTAATGTGATTTAGGAGTGTCGCCACGTTTTGGGACAAAGTCGTAATATCGGTTAACGGTGGTTCAGTGGATTTGTTCCCTTGCGTCTTGTGTAGGAAAGAAAGGTGCCACAGTCCTTCTTTTATTCAACGACACAAGATTATTGATATATATGCCGGTGGCCACAAGGGAGAGACACCCGATACTGATTAGGACTATCATTGTCGTCCATATACCAGATATCGTCGACTAGGCAGTCACCCTTTGACTGGCCAAAGCCGCGGTTCTTTTCGTGTTTAAGGTGTGCGTTCACCTCGCTGACCCTTTAACTTATCGAGGCGCACTCGTCCTACGTGGGTGTAATACAAAGAGGCGCTAACTAGCTCAGCGCGCAAGAGTATCCAATCAATCAGACCGCCCAAGATACAAATGAGAAGTAATTAGCTTAGCATGTGGGCCATATAGCAGCACGTCATTGTTAAATCGTCCGACCCTGCGCCTCAGGTTCTTGGTAATTCATCAACAGGCCGCGCGCAAATACCATCAATTTGTCCGTCCACTCAAAGTATGGGTAGTCAATGAGAAGCGGAGGGCNGACACAGAGGTATAAGCAAGCAGATGTAGCACGTAGTGAACGGCCAAGTAGTCGGCATCGTTCTCAAAACACGCAAGCGCTGATAGTAGGGCGGAAGCAGCAGAAATAGCACCTAGACAGGAAGGTGGTTACCCCCCACATAAAGCTAGCAGGTCACACCTAATCCAATAACATTCTAAATGTTAGTGCACTTTGAAATCAATTGAATTGAATATCGCGAGTCTTGCAAACTTCGCGACAAGGCGTGTCTCGACTCCCCGACATGCATCTATATGATACAGAATGCTCTTAGACTCCCACACTTGCGGTTCTCTATAGACTACAGTGTGAGCAAAATGGTTATCTTCGAGATCGAAACTTCTGTTACCTAAGCTGAAAAATTGACCCGGAGATCTACAGAGTTGATGAACATTTGAAAATTTGAAAATTTATTAGGGCCCATTTAATCCGGTTTTCATCTCTCAGGTGAGCATATGTAATTAATATAACTTACCGGCATACTTCCATCGACTGCACTTCCGAACATTGCTGCCGACCGTTGATAATGGTCATAAATCGGTACATTTGAACAAGGTCGTATGAAATATAACTGTCGTAGCCGATAATCCCCAAATAATAATTCTTTCTCAAGCGATAATCTGTCATTACTAGTAAAGGTAGGTTGTTATCGTCGTCTGCATTCTCAGCAATCAGTGTTTTCAAGTCCATGTAAAAATTAGCCGACGGAGCAAACAAAACCACATATCTGCAATTGAACAATAGTAGTATGCTAACTTTACTTCGAATTTTTCAAAGGAATTATTCTGCTCTTATTAATCAAACGACAAGCAATACATTTCGAAGACGAATCAGCTCTTAATGCTATAAAAAAGAGGAGTAATGAACAATAATGTCGTGACCGAAGTAAAAGCTTATTTGATAAATTTCAAAAATAACTTAAGTGAAAAGAAATTTAAAAATTAAAAATTATGATGATTCTTAATTTAACGTTCTGCTGTCAGGCGCTTGAATTGCACGCGGCGCTGTCCTTCTACCGACTGATCCGAGTCAGTAGTAACTGACTCATTTGGATTTCAACCCAATTCGCGACGCAAGGCACTTTCGGTACACACTGAGACTCATTAATCTTCTACTACCCCCCAAGCTTCCCTCCACATTCGCCTGTTTCTTCAATCAAAGTAAGGCTCAAAACAGCCTTGTATTACATAGGGGCACTCATTACTGACTTTTTCAAACACCAAAGATGAAGTTTTCTTGGTGTACTAAACTTCGGAAGAAACTTTTTGTTCAACTCGATATGAATCAGTGAAGTTCGCATCATTAAGCGGTTCACTGCACCACAATATCACGCCCTCATATGCGAGTTAAAACAACTTTTTGTCTAAAAACGTAGCAAACGCAATTCGCAAATCTGAATTATTGGGCGGCGGAACGTTTACGCCGTGTGGTAGTTACATAACCCCTTCATTCTAGTGCATCTCGCGAATAATAACAATATGCTCCAAAAATTCAAGGCTAATCGTTAATATTACGTTTTCCATGTTCTTGCGCGTTCGATTTCGCGCTAAAGGTGGATTAAATAGAGCAATACGCAGCACATTGCCTATATATCCGCCCAGCCTTTCGGGTGTCGAAAATTTGCAATCCTAGTGAACGCAATTGCATCATCGTTCAATATGAAGATAAATTTTCTTCATAAGTATCACTAAACCACCAGCCAGCTCGAAGCCAAATTGTGCAATTTTTCAAGAAGCTTTTAACTCGTTACTATTTTAGAGATACTAGCTTGATCGGTATGTAGATGGTAAACATATTCGGAGGCAAATTAGTGAAAAGATTCACACTCATCCTGCATTAGTAGAATGCATCGTTGGCGTGACCCTCTTTCCGGTCTAATTAGCTATAATGATGGCACGGTCGCAACAAAATATAACCCGATCCACCCCTGTCATTATTCTCTATGAAAAGGGATGTAGCAGAGTTTTCCTGCTTCTCGCCCAAGTTGCAGTAAAGGTAACAAAAGGATGATAGGGTCTTAAAAACTCACTGTTCGTTAGATAGCACTCTTTCATTCAGTGTAGTATCCGAAGACACATAAAAGTCTACAACAATCAGTTCATCTTGCGAAGTGATAGCTAAACCAGAGAAATCAACATTATAACATATCCAGCGTGCACCGATATAACTTGTATTATAGCTGAAATATGATGGATGTATCAGTCCATCGTAGGCTGTGTAATGAGTTACTCTGAGGTTAAATTTCATTGCGAAAGCTTGCCCAACTGCTTCTGTTAGCTCGCTGATACTGATATTCACCATACTGATTTCTTTTTCCAATGTAATTGCCGCTTCCCACCAAACCTTTCCTTGCAATTTTATCTTATATTCCGAAAAATTTGTTGTAGTGTCCATCGTCCATTCATAATTTTCACCAGTGTGTAAACCTGTTACATAACCCAAAGCAACAAAAAGCATGGCAGGAGACCACAAACTTCCATTAAGAAATGTTTCCTTATGGTGTTCTGGATTTTCAAAGTACTCGCTGACTTCAGCATGTAAATATTGACTTGCGTTTTCAATGGTAACATGTTCATCAAACATGTTAATCGCTATTTCATACAGCGGCAAGCAGACTGTAGATGATGGAAATGGAACAGATCCACTTTTACTGACTTCAATTTTCGTAGTAGTTACTCCATTGACGTATTGAAGTAGGAGATCCGAGCAACCTATGGTCGTAAGAACAGAAAAAAGGAGCAGAATTGCGGCCCAAATTGCTTTTTTAGCGATCCATTTGAATATATGAAGACAGTTCTGTGTTGGAATATCGACGTCGATGTCAATTTTTTTCAAAAAATTTTTCAGTTTGATGTTGGTACCTTGCAGATATTTGTTTTTTATTTGATTTTCATCCATTTCCTTCATATGAAAATGTCGTTTCTTTCGCTATATAGGATGTAACGAAATACTGGCGTAGGGGTCTAGAGAAAAAATCGTTTAGTGTATTTAAAAACTGACTACACCACCTGAAAGAGCGTTAAATTCTGAATCTGAACCATTGGAAAGTCTTTATCTTATCTTTAAAATTGATCCGTTTTTCGTTATTTTATTTAATTTTAAAAAGGCGAGACTTTACTCATACGCAGACGGACAAAACTGCCTGAATGCATTAATTTCCTTTCAGTTTGAATTTCTCCATAGCTAACAGACGGATTCTAATGAAATTTTACATGCACATAAAAGAAAGGCTTGGCGACCAAGTGAGCGAAAGATCTTAATATTGCGATCATTTTATACTGAGCTAATTGATCGCAAAGTGGATGATGTCAAACATGCGGAGCGTCTTTCGCTCTGGAATCAATTATCTTTAGCACAAAATGATTGGAATATCATAATCTACCGCTTATTTTGTAGCCAAGCCTTTCTTCTATTAGACTGTAACATCTCATTAAAATCTGTCAATTGTTTATGGAGAAATCTTAACTGAAAGCAAAAATGAGTGCATTCGGACAGTTTTGTCCACCAGTGTCAGCGAATGTGAAAAATCTCGCACTTTTTCAAAGAAATATAAAATAACGAAAAATGAATTAATTTGAAAGATTTAGAAAGTGAAATTTAAGTTAAAAAGAGGTCTTTCAAATGAAAAAAGCGCATTCAGATTGGTTGCGCTTTCGCGGAGTTAAACGCATTCTAACTCAGAGACCAAAAAATGAAAAGACTTTCCGACCAACCTAATTTTTTCTTCAAACCCAAATGAACTCACGCTTGCTTGCTTCACTAGCCTGCTATAGCTTGGGGAGAGAAAGTCGACTCTTCTTTGGTATCTCACTCTCACACTGAACTACCGTAGTATGCGGTTACTTTTGTTATATTGCACCTGATAGATTAAAATTGTGAAAAAAATGGAGAAAACTATCAAAATGAAAAAAATATCATGACAGTTCTCATTTTACCAAATTTTTTGGCATTAACCGTACAAACAATGCTTATGAAAACATAAAAAAGCTTACGTTTAGCTTATGAAATGTAAATCGGCTCTAAATTTGAATATTACGAATACTGTAAGTGTAGCTGTAACAAACGATACGTGAACAAGTATCTGAAAAAACATGTATATGGCACGCTTCAGCTCTTGACAGAACTAAAGAAACCTTTTGCCGAGTTCGGTAACTTTTCTGATGTCGCTGGTAAGCCCGTAAGGTTTACTTTATCTCAAAAGTACAGCTGTGGTCTGAAGATGTTTTGACAACGTTGGGCAGATGGTAGCTGAAATCGCGGGGTGTACACAAACTTTAGGGGCAACCTACAATAACACGAGCGATAATGCTATCACCAAAACGGTACTTACAGTAAATAACAATGAGTTGTCTTTTTCTTGACACTAGTCTTGACCTTGACTTGACACTTGATTGTCCTTGTCTTGATGACAGGAACGAGTATCGATCTATCCTTAAAGCAAAAGATAATTACAATTTCAAAGATGGCTGGTCATTGAACATTAGCATACAATTATTAACGAATGTTCCACGCGCTCAGTGGTATGCATCATATAAACAGCTGTCATGTCCTGCTTTTAACGGTTTCATTTTAATATTACTATTCGTTTTGCAAGCAAATACTGTAATAAATACCAGCAAAGCTACGTCATCCAATGACGAAATTTGTCTTGACGCTCGTCTCCTCCCATTTACATTTTGGATGTTTATTGGAGAAAGTTTTGCCACCCAAAATCACCCACTGACAACCATATAGATATTTGGTAAGCCTGTTGCAAAATATCTCTGCATAAAGCCTGTGGTAACGGATAAATTACAAACCTAGAATTTATTGTCGAATTCGGCGATGCGCTGTCGCAAGCATAGGGTTACGGTGTTCTTATGGAATATTTTTGAGTGGGGTCACCACTTATGAGTAGCAGAACATTTTCTGGCTGTGTTCTTGAAATGCTTTCGATTTTGGTATTTCTCACCACTACCACTAATGGCTGAAGACTACTCAGAGCTCTACATTGATATAATTGTTACTGATTTCTTGTTCCCACATCCACGAAATCTTAACACTCACATTGTTCGTTTGGCTATGGCATTAAAATTACAAAAAAAAGTACTTGCCAATGCAGATGCGTTGGTAGAACTGGATTAGAACCACATAAGTCTTGATAGCTCCTCTCAGCGTCACAGGACGCGGTAACGTTAACCGAGTGAAGGAGCAAAGCTATTAGCTAACAATTTATAGGCAAGCTTTAGTATGCAGTTTTGAGCGTAGGTAGACACAGTCATATGACACTCGTCCTTCAAATTGAATGAAAGTTGCTGATCACCCTTCAGTGATTTTCGCTGAAGGGTGATGAACAATTGATCTCATGACATTCTTAGCAATTAACAACCTTTTAGAAATTAACATAACAAATTGTTTTTCAGGGATATTATAGTCTATGTTTGACGATAACGTGCCTCATCGTTCGCAGCATTTACATGTTAGATCTTATCGCTCACAATCATGAAGACTCGCTGTCTTTGAAACGGCGCACAGAATCAGTTACGCAGAACCCAAATTTAACCATAATGAAGCCTAAAATGTACATTCGATGGTGTGCAATCGAAACTGGCTGCTTCTTTCCTCAAAGCAGGTTCCAAGAGGGTATGAAATAAGAAGAAGTGAAAGTCAAAGATGAGCGCGCTGTTGCAAATTGCAAAGTGAAACTTTGTTCTTAAACGTGAGTATAAATGGATTGCATTGCTGAGATAAGATGTATACTAGTTAAAAAGACCTGATGACGTTTATTAGAACACGCTGATGCATCAGTCACTATTAGAGTACTCATTTTAGGCTGTTTTGTTAACACCATTTGACATACGTAGCAAGATCGAGTACGGTATCAGAATCTCATGCTAGGTCAGACGAAATCATTCCCAACTCTGCCATAAAACTCCAACATTCTCAAAATGTTGTCACGTGCGATTGTCGCGTGTCGGTCACAATGTTGGTGCTCTGTGATGCATGTACCAACACGCTCTGAGCT
>NIUQ01005535.1:0-10567 GCA_002796945.1 Plectus sambesii
GAAGTAGTTCATTGCACTTCAACGTACGTTATTGATTTTTCAATGAATCTTTTCATTGTTTTTTCAATGAACTACTTCATTAAAACAATGAATTATTCTTTTGGTGTGAAAACAATGAACTGTTCATTGAAAAACAATGAACTCGATTTAGAGAGTATGTTGATTGCACTGCAATGATTGCGACCTCTTAAATAATGTCTTTTAAATGAAATGTCTGGTTTTATATCTTCTTAACAATCTCTATTATTTAATTAGTGATCGAGTGTTAATACTCAGAATTTCAGATCTTAGGTTTCATCGTATGTGGCCTATACGCTGCCGAAGCGTATATGATACAATCAGGACGAATCGAAAGCTAATATGCGAGGATGGCACAAGGAGCAGAGAGTGCAATATTTCAAAGCTCTTCATCGATACGTTTGTGCGCAGCTCTCATACCATTTTGACTGCATTATTTCGAGTAAACGTTTCTATCTCTTTCATGGGTTTCAACACTTGTTCCATCTGAATCTATTACTTGGTCGCAGAGATCAGTTGGCTGCGTCTCGTTTGATAATTCAATAAGCCGCAAGCTTAAAATTAATGTGCTTACTTCGTTCCATTAGGGAAGGTAGCAGTGTTGCAACTCAAGTTTGTTAACTAAGTTATTTAACTTAGTTAAAAACTTAGTAATAGTACTAAGTAACTAACTAAATTTCGAAAAAACTTAGTACTAAGTAAATAACTAACTACGTTTTTAAAAAACAAGTTTAACTAACTAAATAACTAACTAAACTATTTTTTTGTCAACTTAACTAAGATAAACTCTAAAAACTTAGTACTAAGTTTTAACTAAGCAAGTATTCCAAAAAGCTACCAAAAATCTGAAACTTTGGTAGCATGTGATAAGCAGTGTTGCAATTAGAATTAGTAACTATTTTTTTGACTTAGGAAAAAACTCAGTAATATTACTTAGTAACTAACTAAGTTTAAAAAAAACTTAGTACTAACTAAATAACTTACTACGTTTTTTTTGGAGCGTTAACTAACTAAATAACTAACTATGTTTCCAAAGAAACTTAGTTGCAACACTGGAAGGTAGTACGTGCTGTTGTAGTGTTCCACAGCAATTAAATGTTAAATAGGAATGATAAAATTTTCGAGGAAAGGATGGTTTTCGAAAAAATAATGTGCCAAGTTTATTTTGTTATGAATAGATAAATATTTATGTCGTTTCTCAAGTATAGCCTTTGATGTTCATTAATCGAAAATATTCGCAATTTTGTGTTCGCGCGTCATCGCGAAAAATGCATTGAAAAGTTTTTCTTCCTCATACGTTTTGCTACAACTGTGTGCAGAATTAAGGCCATTGATCCGTCTTAATTAAAGATGTTAATCTAGGAACAATATCTATTTTTCGACCTTGCATGTCGCTTTGCTGTGTTAGATGAGATGCTTGCATTATTTGTCGAAGAAATCTATGCGAGAACACAACAGTTTCAATCTGTTTTCCTCTCAAATGACATGAGAAATGGTTTGGGGTTTCAAAGTTGTGGACGGCTTGCTGAAGGATCTCAAGCATTTCAATACCCAAGTTAGCAAACCTTTCTTTAGAAGAAGAATTTTTTAATCCAATTTACTGCAATGCACTCCAGCTTGTCAAGTATAACGTCTGCTTACTCACATTTTATTTCCCATTTGAGACGCTGCGATTCAAATTATACCAACTTTAATCAGTAATTTTTTTCAAATCACTGTCAGGGATCATTTTTCATGACAAGTATAGCAAACGGAAAAAGCTTGAATATGCTAAGTTATTCGAGCGTATAGGTATAAATGCAAGGGAGTAAATATCGTTCCAGACAGTTTTTTACTTTGCCGTCTCAATGAAACTGGAGAGTAAATAAATACATTTTCTTCGAACAGCGCAGATTATTTCTCATAGCAATGGATAGGATGGGAGCACACACTCCCCCAAACCTGCTCGTATATAACCTCAAGCGCCAAAAAATGCCCATTTCTGCATCTACTGCTCAGATAATTGAGAATTTCTCAAGTCCTGTGACATGGTGTTATAGTATGGAAGTGAAAATTAGAGCACACCAAAGGATATGAAAAGAGTGTTAACGATGCGTTCGTAATAAAAATTTTGTGTATCATCCTGCTATCTATACCTTTGATAAATAAGACTATAGAGTAAGGAATATGGTCAATTCTGTTTACAATAATAAAGATATTCCACTAAGCGCGTAGTAAAATTATTTATGAACCGTGATCATCTCTGCGCGTACGCGTGCTTGGACTTTATTGATAACCCGATGAACTGAAAAGTTTATATCGATTGGATAAATGTGCTAATTATAGCAATGCATCAGATGTCGGCACAAAGCTGTTCCACGCTGAAGACAGAGGTGGTGGAGTCTTTGGGCCGGTTTCACATCGCGTACTTTAACTAAAGTCGGAATTTACGCAATGATGAAGGATAGGCCTTAAGTCCGACTTTAGCTAAAGTATGCGATGTGAAACCCACCCTTTGTCATGTTAGACTTTAGACAGCCTACTAATGGATTAGTGGGTGCAAAACTACGAGTCTGACTGCTTCTGAACAAACTTGAGCGCCACTGCGGCTCTTTCTCTTCCTAAAGAGGTGCAAGAGTTGTTGACATGTACTCTTGTTAAATGCTTATTAACAGTTGCCTTTTCAACTGCTGAATTGAGCACGATAACGTTCCACTTGCCCACCTCTGCTCATGCAAAGATGTAGTGGACTTACCCTGCAGCCCAATCCAGTCAATGCTGCTGACCATCAGTCAGTTTCATTGCTTGTTTAATGCGCAGGAGATTATTGAACAAGCTGCCAAATCTGAGCTGGACCAAGTCAATGGTGCAGTTCAAGTCCCAACTCTCCAGCACAGTGTTGGGCAAGATTCTGGTAGAATCCACCTTCAACAGCTGCATGAAGAATCAATCTGACGATGGATTTGTGATAAATA
Source organism: Plectus sambesii (assembly GCA_002796945.1). Classification (NCBI taxonomy): domain Eukaryota; kingdom Metazoa; phylum Nematoda; class Chromadorea; order Plectida; family Plectidae; genus Plectus; species Plectus sambesii. Next base: position 2,973 of record NIUQ01005535.1, read on the forward strand.
GTGGTCAAATGTCTTCTTAATACATTCGACGTTTCCGCTCGATTCGAAACGTAAACAAACGTTTGGAAACAGTTTAATATAAACTCGAGCGAAATCCGAGTATCGATCGGCCGACATTCTGGGCGACATTGCGAATACGACTTTGTATCATAGCGAGCGTTATCGTCGTCAACCTTCGTTCGGGGCTGTAGCTCAGGGGTAGAGCGCTCGCTTTGCATGCGAGAAGTCTGGGGTTCGATTCCCCACAGCTCCATTAGCTTTTGTTTTTCGCTAAATCATTTATTTTTGTTGCTTCCGCTTATTGTTTCTTTTTGCTTCGTTTTGACTGGTACGTAGCGTTCACAAGGCTCGCGACGTGATCTCCGATGATCACAATGATGCTGACATTCATTTGGTTATGTGCAGATCGAGTTCTTAGTGAAGTGTGCAGTTTGCAGATGCGTAAAACATTTGTTTAGTGAGTGAACTTAATGTTAAAATGTTCCATTTAATAGTTGCTGTGTGCGTTTAGAGATCTTTTCGGACTGAAACAGGACGGTAAGCAGCCTAATACATGCAATTGTTTTTGCCGACTTGGCAATCGGCCTCTATGCCAATTCTTCTGCCATTCAAGCACCCTAAACATGTTCCCACATATCCTAAACTTAATTCTCATAAAATAGAGAGGTACGCTCTGAGGGGGTTTTACACCAATACTTCTCACCCCTATGTCTTTCCTTCAGCAAATACTGCATGACTTATGAACAATCGAGTCGGCTAATAAATTTCAGCACTAGGGAATCGCATTCAATAATCCTATTCCGAAATATCAATCTACGTCAAAAAACTCAGTACTACAGCGTGCATAGGCTGCAAGTGCGCAAAAATGCCCCGACATCAAAAGGCGCAGCCAGCGTCGCAGTATAAAGAAACCAAGGCCGATAGACAGAGGGCAACTCCCCCTTGGGCAAGGCATGTCACCGTCCACAAACGCTTGACCTTGGCGCAAATCTTATTGCGCAGGCCTGCGTTTCGTCCAAACTTGCGCATAGTACACTCATGTGCAGTCACCATTCATTTGAACGGAAGAAACGGATGATTCAAAGAAAATATACCCTTAGCGCATTCCTTTGTTAATTTACCACACCTTTGTATGAACGTCCATCGGTATAGCTCAGCTTGGAAAATTACTTCGCAAAAGTATAACTTCTGAAGAATAAATTTTATGATTTTCATAAAGAACCATTAGGCTGTTGTTGATATAAGCCGTTTATTGTGCGAAGAATCGAGGCACGTACAAGTTCGTCAAAATCGAGCAGCGTCTCTATTTTATCTGTGATTATCACCTTTCCGTCAACTTTTCAGCCCAGCCTGTTGCTGACCATTTCTTCACGTTTTTCATTGGATATCGATTCGTAAAAATGGCTTCCAAGTCAAATCTCATAGTCTCCCTGTTTTTTTTATTTTCCCTTATATGCGTTTGGCAAGCGGCAAGAAGCCCGCGGAGCAGTTTTCCATCGACTGATTTGATCAAATTGGATGATAAAACAATCTCGTCAAAACGAAGCCTCGTCGGAGCATCTGTAAAAGACTGTATTTTACGGCCGAGTTCATTGAAAAAGTGGGAGAACTTTACTGAAATTATTGAAAATTGCTTGGCAAAGCACTCCAAGCTAACAGCGGATGATTTCATCGAGTTCCGCGTTGGAAGATACAATGAGAGCAAATATTTCCTTCCCGAGCTAAGGGAGTTTCAGCACGATCGACTAACTGCATGCTTCTGGTTGACAATTGGGATTGGTGGAGATAGTGAAGTGGAGAAGCAGTTCAAGTCGGCGTATCCAAAGTGTCAAATATACGGTATTGAGCCTAGTCCAGATCAACACAGCGACTTTTCAAATTATGGCACTGTTATTCCTTTGGCTATAGGTATGTTTTTTCATCAATTTTTTATGTTTTGTAAGATAAGTGGTTTGTTGAGCGAGTTAAAAGTGAACTAGAAAATTCATAAATATTTTGCATTCTCTGAAAGTAAAAGTTAACAATTGTCACGTTATAGTGGCTCTTCTGAAATAATTACTCCATAAATCTTCTCCTTGACCTTAGATAGGTTACTAAGATTTTTGGTAGTTTTGTAATTTGAAACAGCGAATTTTTTACAAAGATATTCATGAAATAGATTAATTATGTTATTAAGACTAGATGGCTTGCTATCAAAGTACCGCACGGATACGTTTCACATATAGCTAATTTATTTGTAAACTTTTTACCTAAGTTAAACATTTGCTTCTGCATAACATATATTTTCTAGAATGTTGAATGTTTTACATTTCATAAAATGTTAAGATATTAGGAGAGGATTTGGTTTCAGGGTTGAAGCAGGGAATGTTAACTATGCGCATACGTCAAGGTACCGGCTACAATAACATCAAAGTACGCATCACACCACTGCTTGATGTACTTGATCTAAGAATCGGCTCTCGATTAATCCACTTCGCCACGCTCGACATTGAAGGTGAGCGATGGCCGTGGCCATATAGGCCTATTTCAAAAATTCCTTATCGGCAAGAATTGAGACATCGAGTCTCATTTTTTGTATATAACGAGTACATGATGAGACAAATAGTTTTCTATTGTACGCTATGCTCTACGCTATTCCTTTATTCTTTCCGTTGCCAGGCTACGAGTATGCCATTCTGAACGCTCTTAAATTTGGCAAGAAGTTCGACAAAGCGGGCGTTTCTTTCTGTCAAATCGACGTCGAGCTCCATTCGTATGCCAATCAGGCGCAAGCGATGGGGACTGGCTTTAACTTCAACGAATTCTGGCTGGATTTCCTCGCCAACAGTCCGTATATTCCCATAAAGTCGGACGTGACATACTTTGATCACAGGAAAGTTACACTGATTAATGTGGCGGATTCTGTCTGCCGAACTTTGTTTCGATTCGATCGGTACTTTTAAACTGTTTGCTTCTTTAAGCAAATATTTCTATGAGTACTGAAGTAAAGTTTGCATTCTGCAGCAGCTGTTTGTGACGGTTGTACTTTGTTAGTGCAGACAGGCAGTGCCAGATTTTCGTATTCGTCAAGTAGGCCATGGTCTTGGGATGCACGACTCCCTGGTCTCTAAAATAACCCTGACGTGACCATCGCTAATTGAAGCTCTTCCAATCATCGTAGATATATCTCAAAATTTCCACCACTTTCAAGTCATACGCAATCGTGGGCCAGCAATTCGTTTCCTCCCCTCGTTTTGCGCATTCTGCAGCATCTGCCCTACATAAGCAGCCCATATCGTTGCTTGGGCAAAGGGCGAGCCCCTGACCGTCATGACCGACCCAGCATACACGAGTGCAAACTGACCTATTGACGAAAATGTAAAATCATTTAATGCTGAGAAACACAGGCGCACACACAGGCAGAAGTCGCGATGACAAAATGCCGACTGTATGACTCTGTTGAGTGTGGTAAAAAACGCTCGGTCCAATACTTTTACTGGAGTTGGCGATAATCAGAAATATAACACAAAGCATAAGTATAAATAATATAATAACTATGAGAAACTTTATTAGTATTCTTCGAATAAAACGTAATTGCGACGGAATAACTCTCCGTAGAGTAAATAAGATCCTGAGACACACAGACTTTTTAAAGCATATACTATGCTAATATCGGTTTAATCTTAAATTTCTGCTCAATTTCGACTCCATTGATAATTTATTAACGCTATTATTTTTCATCAGAATAATATTTTTATTATTTCGATGCCATTTTCTAAATTTTCTAACTGAAATATTCACTAGCGACAAGTATCAGCGAAACCCGACAGTATTTGCAAGCTATCAAGGTGTTTAAATAAAAGCTTATCCTGCTTTGAAAAGTCTGCATAAAGGTGTGGCGAGTACAGCAATAAAAAGGAGAATGTACGGCTGGGCAGTTTTTTTCTGAAATTATTCTTCAGCAGTCTCGATCGAGCCGTAATTTTTTGATTTTGTTTTAATTCTCATATAATGTTAATAAGCATGCGCAATTAATCAATCGGTTGCTAAATTTGATAATAACGGTTGAATATAAGTCAAGTTTAAAAGGGAGCACTTCTAAGTTTACAAATTCTACTGAAAATGAGCGCAAGAATGGGATATCGTATTTTTCTCATAAAATTTCGTTGGACATCAAAATGATTAAGAAAATCTAATTGCAATAAATAAAGATATAGAGATCTATATAAAATAGCAATTTTCTCATTTTGAAAGTAGTCGCCTTAAAAGCAGTCATTCTTTGGCTTATCTCTTATTTCTGCCCCGATTGATCGTATTGCGCAATTCTTTACATAAAATTTCAACGATTGAAGTAAGAGCCGCAAAATTTCAGCTTGATCAGTGTAGCAGTATATAAAAAAAGCGAGGAAACAAAATGTCTGAGACTTTTCATCCACTCTGGATTCTGTTCCATAAAACTCTGGCGACTATTACTCGTGTAATTGCAAAAGTTTTTGTCACAAGAGTTTTATGAAATATTTTTAACATATCAAGCTAACACCATGAGCACAACAAATTCCATCAGACAGGGGTCACCAATCCTCGAAATCCGTTGTTTGCGAGCGAAGCATTGGAGCCTGCATATGTCGGCGATATTTCGACAACGCTGACGTATTTTGTCGGATACTCGGGCAATGGTTTGCTTCTTCGAAGCGATCCTCTTCTTCGCCTATCGTCAGTGTCGTCCGCCCGCAAGAAAAGATAGGATGTCAGCAGACTGCATACGAATGCCAAGAAATGCACAACACAAGACACCACTTCGAAGTAATAAGCTCGACCCAGTATTGCCTAAATCATTTGTTAGCGATTATTAATAACTGAAAAAGTAAAGTTGACGAAGCTTCTGCTTTTATTAACTCCGTAAATTGATAAAGAAAGGCGAAACATTTAACTCAACACAACAAAGTAGCAGTTAAGATGAGCCAATAAAGGAAAGGGGCTTTAAAAGTTTCACACTGACCTCGTACTGGCCGACGACACCTTTGACGAAACGATTGTCTGCGCGATGGGCAACAATGAAAAACGACGCAACCGCTCCGAACGTGAGCAATACTGTAAAAAAACAACTGAACACTCTGCTGACCGACAATAACCGACGAATAGGCAATTGAGAACGATTTCATGACAAAATAAGTCGGAAAACTATGGGAAAATATTTGGTTTATAAAATATCCTATTTTTTACTCACTTTTTCTTTTAGTGTTTGATTTTTCGTCAGTTATTCACTTTTATAAGAGTAAAATGGTATTCGCTCTTCCTCCCAAATGCGCTCATTATTCAAACTGATCAAAAGTTAAGGTGCATGACCTGCAGTTTCGGTTAATGAATTAGTCATAAACAGCATAAAATACTGCGATATTAATCACGTTGTCACCAGATCACGCATATGTAGCCGCTTCGTTCAATAAACATCCTCTTTCAGCAAGGTTGATAATAATAGTCATTTAATCAATTACGAGAAAAAATAAAATATCTCCTACAAATTTTTGCACAACTTCTTTCTTTTACCTGATCTTTGATCTTTGGATCTAGGATTGATAAAGTTTAAAATAAAATAAAGAAATATAGAGCATTGATATGAAAGAGTAGAAAACTTACGGCAAATGAAGGCCAAGATGGTATTTATTAGAGCGCACATAGGGTAGGCCATTGCACCACAGGAGATGCAGACAGCAATGATTCCGAGCAAGACTGACAGTAAAACAAGCACCAGCGTTGATACTTGATATGCTGCAATTAAAATATTGAGCATCCATGTTTTCAGGCGAGTATAATTGCGTCACTGAATTTGCTAAGGTAAATCGACGATTTGCTAAGATGATTGCCCCGAATACTACTTATACTGTGGGACGGTAGACTGAACATAAATTTTATGATAAATCTAAGCGTTACAGTGTGTTTATCTTGTCAACAGTGTCTAGCAGAACAGTAAAAAATCGTCGACGTGCCAACTTGCTAATCCCGCGCACTCATCTTGCGGTGTTTTGTGTAGAGAGAAAGAAACTCCTATTAGTTTGTTCTGCAGGTGTTCGCAGATTTTAGCATGGGTAATTTTTATCCAGTTGACCTTTCGACAAATTAATATCGTTAATGAATAACTGAGTGAAAAGCTAATTTTTGTTTAAAACTCAATATTTTCATCTCTGTGATATTGAAATCATATCATTAAATGAAAAACACAATAAAATGGGCTATACAAGAATTTATCGCGCAATTTTTAGTCCCAGAAGCGACTTTTAACCGCATTATGCCAGAAGCATTTCAGATTAAAAATATGCTCTAATCCGGATGTGATTATAACTTTCTGGTTCCTCTTGCTTAATCATGGAAAAATGTACTTTTACGTCGCAAAAGGAGCGTCAAAAAGTATGCATTTTAACAAACGCAAAGAATTGTCCCCATTATACTCTCCTGGCTTTACGGTGTCAGGCCCATATTGAGGAAAATTAGAATTTTAAAAATAAAATAGGACGTCAGCGTGAGTGTACGCTTTGAATTGTCTTCATCCAATCGTCTAATTTTAATTTAATGCGAGCTCGCTCTATCTCAAAATGTTTCAAATTTAGTTGTGTATCCTAAAGCGTTATAAACCTTCGACAAAAAGCTCCCACTGCTTCGAAACAAAGATGAAGATATACCATGGAAAACGTGATATTTATTCTCTCCAGCGGGGCTGTTCTCGTCGACGTATTCAGATTCGACGGGAACTAACTGGCCAGGACTATAGTCGAACTTGTACGTGCAGTGCAAGGCGCCTGCGGTCTGGTAGGCTGCACCCTCGGAATAGCCGGATTTGGACGTTCGTGCGCAGTCCTGCCACAGACCGTGCTCGTGCTCCGTCTGATATTCGCGCAGGTCCACAACCTAACACACATTACTTAATTTATAATTGTACGTATCCTTTATGGTAACTTATCGCCATTAAGCAATTTTTTAACGATCGGTCACGTGAACTTATTATCAACCCGTGGACATTTGCAGATGGTTGTTTGGAGGAGACACAGCTTCGACCTAACAGTTCGAGGCCTCTTTCATAAAACTTTTGATAGTTGAGCGTCGAGGAATTGAGTCTATTCGACGTAGTCTTCATCGCAATATCATATGCAAGTTTTATACTTGGGTAATACGGGAATTCAACTTCTCAACTCTCAACATTCAGAATTTTTTGTGAAACAGCCGCTGATAGTCCAGATTCAGCATTATGCAAATTTTGTCGACACCATACCTCGATCTGTGTCCCATACCGAGCTGTGTACAACATGTACAGCAGTGCTATTGCTCTATACTTCTTTATAGCTAACAATATAATATTGTTGTGCGATGTTTATTTAAATAGCATCGTTGATCGTGTCGTATTTTGACAATTCACCTAGTCTAGCAAACGAGATAATATTTCCGTACTGTTAGTAGCCCGGATCTTAGGCGCTAACGACGCCCTTTGGCTTTTTAGCATTGTTTACTTTTACGTCACATTACTCTTCCATCACCTACCTGCCAGGCGGCACTGGCGACGGCAACGATGCTCCAAATGACGCCGATGACCATGAGAAGCGCGCCGCCCGCAAGTGAAGCATAGC
>NIUQ01005536.1:0-10832 GCA_002796945.1 Plectus sambesii
GGATAATTTCCCCGAGTCTGAGCACAATATTGTAAAAAGGTGACAGTATGATTTTTGTGTCACAGGTTGAGGTAGAATCCAGAAGTCGACTAGGAGCGACATAACTGATAAAATTCATATATTTTTGCGTCTCGATGCGATGGGAGAGTGTCGGCTCTTTAACGATTGTGTTATATATGCATAGGGTATACGTTCAAAGCAATGTCGCGGTCTTTGTTCCCTTTGCAGCCTCCAGACGTTTAATTATCTTTCTTTATACAATAAATTGACTAGAATGGATAGAAACGTTGTGGATTTATGTTATATTACCTTAGATAAAATGTGGGATTCAATCGAAGCGATCGATTTATCGTCTCATTGAGTTGCGCATACGCTTCAACTAGGTCGCTTAGGATGGTTTGTTTTGTTTGAGGATCTAGAGGTCTGGTGTTCCTTTGAACGTATACGACTCATAGATTCCTTGCAAAAATGCCACTATGAATATAATTATACTGTTTCGCTGCTGTGTATGCGTTGATCTTGCTAAAATTCTCCAAATCTCGTCATTCCTTGAGCCAAGCTTTCCACTGTTTCGATCTGAAAATATTTTTCTCGCCGTACCTTCAAAGCTATTAATCAAAGACTGGTTGTTCAAAATGAACTATTGCGATTACACTATTCGCTTACGAATGTCATACTACAGTTATTTGTTCGGAAACACATTCCAAATATATGCCACCATTATTCGATTTATATGATATCATGTATCGTAACGAATACGTTTTGTTCTTCCATTCATTCCTTAGCACTATCATTTCTTTGCTCAGTTTTCAACATAGTGAAATCCTAGTCAATGGTCAAAGAAGGCGATAATTGCAAAAATGTTTCATGCAAATCCTAGTCTGGTCGGTACTGCTCTCTGTCTACTGTGTTACAGCTATGCTATTGCTGCAGTTTGCTTACCGCATTGAATGTAGTCGATAAGTAAAGATTTTGAGTTTGCAATACGGCTTAACTGCGCTGAACATATACGTGCTTGCGTCGCCCAGCTAGAAGCTGCTTTTTAAGTTGTCGCTTTACATCAATGTTTTCAACGAATATTATTTCATCATCATCTTTCTGTACTATTGGTAGATAACGGTTAAAGGCTAGGAGCCTATCAATTCAACGGAGTAACTCTATAACGCGTGAAGTATGCTCAAAGTCAATATTTAGTCATCGTATGAGTCATACTGTTACGAGTTTAGCGCAGTTTGAAATGCTTCGCACCAAAGTGACGTGGCTCGTATAGAGCCGTGAATTCTTAGATATCGCATTCAAAATGATTGCAGTTATCCATGTGATATGTAGTGTTAAATGAGTAATTAGCAGATTGGTAACAGTTTCATTATTTTGCGCCATTGAAAAGCCAGTCTACGCTCTAGTTTAGGATCGTTTACAGTACAGGAGTAGTCCTCTAGCCTAATCGGAGCCAATTGAATCTGAAAATGGGAAAATAAACAAAGCGATTGTTATATGAAATAGCTATCGTTAGCGAAGGCGTTCATTTTGAAGATAGGAAGGAGAACATAGCTCACCACACCTTCATTCTAAACATATCACATCATTGTATTGAACAGTTATCATGCTGTTGCTAGTTAATTATGCAAAAATCCACCTCACCTAATTTCGCAAGCAAAAATGATTGGGCACCTATCTGTTTATCCTAAAGACGCCAATGATGTGCCCTTGCGTTGTTGTGATTCGTCATCACGTTTCTCGACCATGCGCACGCGTACGAACGCGCCGTTATCTGCGGCGTATTCTCTTGTGCCAGTGTGTATTTGCGCCTCGCGCTTGAGAAAGACGCCTTTCAGCACAATTGAGCTGTGCCTTTGTAATTGTAAACATGCCGAGCGGTGTCGTTTCAATCCAGGTAGAACCATTGATAAATTGTTTTTATAGAAGCAATCCGGTCATTCTTAAATGAGGGGAATATATAGTACGGTATTTTTCGCTGCGCACGACTGATTAGTTGCTTGTTAAGACTTGTCGCGTGATGCGATCAAAAATCAGTTTTCTGGTTAGCCCATAGACAAATTTGAACTCTATATGGCAGAGGTAGCCATTAAACTCATCATCGATCAAGTTTGACGTTACAGCAGAAAGAAGGAATTGTTTAAAATCCCACAAAGTTATCAGTCAATAATCATGGCGAAAGTCAAAATAACATCAATCGTTTGAGCAGCATATGTTAATAAGTTATATGTTTGATTAGTAAAAAGTATAACCGCAATAACGTTTTGAGAGCGACGGATCGTCAGCAAGTTTCTCTCCAACATCTTTAAAAAATCAGCGTCCCATGGCGAATATCGTATACACGCTGATCGCGCGGCCGTCGGAGAACGGCGCCATCGTCCACCTGGGCGAGTATCTGAGTAATCGGATGACGGGCGCTCTCAGTCCCTCCGACCTCAAGTCCATCCTCGCCAAAGCCCCCGTCCACTTCACTACCAAAGTGTCGCATCCTACCGAACGGTACGGTCTTTGCTACCAATTGTACGCATAAATGATGGTTCATTTCATTACAGTTTGATAGAGCTATAATAATTATAGCATGTAATGTTTTTAATTTAATTTAATGATTTAAGTAATTACAAACGCGTCATAGGTTAAGTATCGAGCCTAACCTTATATAATTACTGTAAAAAAGTTTTCCGATTAGTGTTAAATGCAGCAATTATTGCAATGCACTGGTAGCATTGCTCTTTTATTTCATCGTTTATCTTTTTGTCTGGTTATCATCCCACTTATGCGCCTTTATCGGCCGTTTCCGTTTTGAATAACGAAAAGTTTCTTGCATTTTGTGCTAGAACCTTATCGTTGCGGGACCACTACTTGATTGTCTTATTACTGACTAAGAAATTTTGACCTTAATTATGGAAGCGTTTTACAGCACGCATCGTCGTGCGGTATAATGGCAACACTTGAATTTCTCTCAAAAACACCGCTGAAATGCTTAGCATGCAATCATATGACTTAAAATAACGATAAATTACAAACGTTGCGATGATAACTCACTTTTATACCGAATAGTGAATAAGTACTCTTCGCTCTTTGCAATTTTAATGACTTTTAGCGAAGCAAATTCAAAATCGCAGTTTAACAATGCGGTATGTTTGTACATTCCATTGAGCGCTATCCAATCAGCGATTTCCGCTGTCATGCGGCTCCCTTTCATTCAGCTTCGCAGCCGACGTCAATCTCAGTGATGTTTGTCCGTCTGCAAATGACTGCATGGATGTGCACTAAATGCCGAACTAAATCGATCTGTTTTCTGTTCCGACGCATGTGTGCTCAGCTGAGGTAATATGTCTTCGGCTTTTTCAGTTATATGTACCATGTGTCGTCGGTGGTAGGGCCGCCTTGCACACTGGTGTACGTGTGCGTAGCCGAGCCGGGATTGGACAAGGCCGCCGCCTATCGCTTCCTGGATCAGATTCAGGGCGCCGTCCTGAACGACGGCCAGCTACTCGCCCGATTGGCGCACGCCGCTGAGAAGTCTCTTCAAGCCGAACTTGGCGCCAAACTGGCCGCGCTCGTGGTGCGTTCTATTTTGTCATTTTTACATCCTGCATTTTTTTCATCCTGCGTTTTTTGCAAATTTTGGTTCTCGGTAAGGTTGATTTGGCTTCCGTCTTAGAAGTCAATAAGAACGTCTGCACCTTGTTTCACTTAGGCTTTGCTTTTGCTCCCAAAAAAGGCCTAACACTCAGGCCTCATACCGTCGTCGGACACATCATCTCTTCCTCAAGTTTAGCCCTAAAAATTTTCCCATAGGTCAGATTTTCACTAAGAATTTGTCAAACACTGCTCAGACCTATTTATTTTAATCGGCTAATTAAAGCCGACATGAAAGAATGCAACCAATGTGCGGAATAAGAACAATGAACCTGTGTTTAGATGGAGTGGAATGGCGAATCGATGACTGACCAGGGACCGAACTCGGCCAGTCGCGTGGCTCAGCTTAAAGGACAAGTGGATGAAGTGAAACAGGTAAAATTGAAATCATTTATAGCGATCTGGTTCGGCCCCGAAATTTCTGCCTCATATTTTTATTATAGGACAAAAATCGTATATAATGGTATTCACTTATGGTGGTCAAAGTATATTATTAACGATATAAAGATATCTACTGCACACTTGGTCAGAAAGTGTTTGAATACGAAACAAAATTTCCTTTATGCGTTGTAATGCAAAACCATTCAAAGAGCCATATTTAGGCATAAAGGGCATAAAGGGCAATGCTATGACGCAGGTTCTGAGCACCTGTTACTGCGCGGCAATCGTTACCATTTCCGCTCTGAATCGGATACTATTAAAATCAAATTAGACATTTTCCAAATCAAATTGAACGCTTTTCTTTAACACATTCACGACAGTGTGCATGACCGCTCATGCACGCGGTGACTGCCATTTCGGACCGTGTGCATGATCGGCCATGCACGATGATGCAGTGCTTGTATAGAAGATGAAAATCATCATTTGTCATCATCAAATCAGCACACACGAGCTGTGTAAAAAAACGCCGCGGTCCCACGCGGCAGTTTTCCGAATATACGCGCGGTCGTGAATGTGTTAAAAAAATCACTAAACTGTTCTATTTTACACAGCTAATGACATATATATCAGTGATGTTCACGGGCCGGCCCGGGCCTGACAAAGAGGTTTTTCCCGGGCCGGGCCGAAAAATTAATCTCGGGCCTGAGCCGGGCCGAAAAATCTCGGCCCACAGCCTAGCCAATGTAGCTGAACTATAAAGCTAAAACGTGTAATTATAAGCGCAATACAACTAAGCATGGCCCAAAAAATTTGTTTCGAGCGAAAAGAAAGGTCGATATATCAGTTTCCTACACTTATAGCTTAATAGTAATATCTTACCGATCCTACACGGGCAGCAAGATATGTCATCGGGCCCGGGCCGGGCCTGAAAAATCTCATTCGGGCCGGGCTTGGGCCGGGCCGAAAAAAATGTCACCGGGCTCGGGCCGGACCCGGGCCGGGCTTTTTTTTAAGAAATTTTCCGGGCCCAGTTTTCCAAAATTTTCCGGGCCGGGCCCGGGCCGGCCCGTGAACATCACTGATATATATGATTAAAGCAGTGTGAAGCAAATAGAACATTACGACCGGCACAAAATCGAAACAAGAGTGCATCTATTTTTCAGATTATGACTCGGAATGTGGAGCGAGTGCTAGAGCGTGGCGAACGGCTGGATCAGCTCCAGGATCGATCCGAAGACTTGAACAGCGCTGTAAGAATCGTTTTTATATTGTCGTTATACGTGGGGCGAGGAGGGAGGAATCGAACCAACTTAACTTTATCTTGGGAAAGTTCCCGATTCAAATATATTTGAGCATATACATTTTGGATAAGCATAGCGCAGTGGCAGAATACGTTGCGATATAATGGATTCGTGATTTAACCTCTCTGGGGTTTGTAACAAGAATAAGTTCCAAGCTGACGCCCTAACAATTTCTTTTTCATCTCTTCTCGATGCAGAAATATAATTATATTTGACATTTACATTAGCTTTACGAAATTGACCCATAGCCGCTTTACATGCTGCTACATGAGCTGTCACGGGGTCGGGATCAGAGTTAATTTCAAAACGTGGGGTAGGGATCAGGGTTACCCCGATACCGTAACGGCTCTACTTGCTACCATCATTTCAATGTTTTCAGTCGCAACAGTTCCGCACGACGGCCCACAGAGTGCGCCGGCGGATGTGCTGCGAGAATCTCAAGTGGACGATTATCTCCGGCATCATCGTCTCCGTGATTGTTATCGTGCTTATTTTACTCATCCTCGATTGGGCCGGCGTATTCAAGAAGAATTGAACCTTCGCATTTCAACACTAATCATCAAAAGAGAGTTTAATCGGAAGGAGATGTTTTCTTTTACTCTAAAGGCATAATATAGTTGCATTTTGAAATAATTCTGGCAGATATAACGAAGAATTAAAAATCTGTTTGATTTAAATGTTATAGTTTCTTGTTGTAATGCATATAAATCTGGCTAGAATTTTTTCTCCAGCGCAACTATACTATGCCCTTTAGAGTCGCGGTAAGGGTCATTTTCTGCGTCCCACCGCGATTGTTTCCAAAAGAGGCTTCGTGCGGTAGTGTGCGGTACGGCAATGCAATTACCAAGAATTCTTTATAAGTTTCTTGCTAATCGCTCAGGTGAACGCGCAGAACCGCACGGCCAAATGAAGCATAAACGCGCCACCTAGAAGTTCAGCTGCTGTCGCTGAACTTTTTCCGTCCAAATTCAGTTGTTTGAACGGAATGCTAGTCATAATTTTTCGATCAGTAACGAGAAACCTCGCCAGACACCGTAGTTGGCTAAGATGAGTCCACTTTTCGATTGAAAACCAATTTTTACCAAGAATGATAATCGTTTCTTAATTTTTTGCTTGCGTAAATTGATAGAAAGAAGCGCGATCGACTTTCGAATTAGTTTGCCTTATTCAATCGAAGATTTCTTGTTACTGATCGACAAATTTTGACTCTAATTGCACTAACCGAAGTATCTGATTGTGATACGAATGGATGTGAGGCTGTCTTAGCTGTGTGCGTCCTGTTTCACGATTTTAAATTGGTGCTGGTCGCAACCGACTGTTCATCGCTTCGTAATCAACGCTCTCTCTCTCCAATATGCTTTTATTTTTAGTTTGCTTAACTTATGCGCAGTCTTTTGTAGATAGCCTTGTTCTATACACGTCTTTGATAAGAATGTAAGTTTTACTGTTTTCTGTTTTCTCTCATGCATCTTAGGAGCTCATTATCGTCGTGCATTTTGTTGTTTCATAAATGCCAATTGTGGTAGTTGCTGTCTCGGGTTATACGTGCGATATTCGACAATTTCGTGACAAATATGATCAATAGTTAGAAACCATTTCCATTTGAAGCTTGTGCTCGGCGTTCGAAGCAAAAGCCCAGTTGTACCAGCGCAGATCCGCCATTTTTTTGTATATTTAGGGATTTAGGCTGAGATTTAGGCTTCAGGGCAGATTAAAGTTAAGGTGAAAAAGTCACTATGCGTTCTTGGTAATTGATCGAGCACAACGTTAGTCTTTCACGTTAACACTGATCAATTCTTTGGGCTTATTTTTAGACTACATATTTCTAAAATTAAAGCTTGACCGTTAACAATATCATGGCAGCTCTGCACTGGCTAGATAAATCACTTTAATTTTGAACTGAGAACATCTAAACTCCTAATTACCGTACTTTATTCAATACTCGTGTGTCTGAGTACAATCGATAATTCGAAGCTAAGTGACGAATTAAAGCAAAATTACTTAACCGTCATATCAAAATGGATGTGAAGTATTTTTTCGCAAGTTCACCTTGCGGTGCCTTTTCACTTCTGTCGTTTGATGTACAATAGTATTTCTTTGTTCTCGACTGTCCAGCTGTATAAAATATGACAAAAGCATTTCGTCATTCATACACAGTATAAAGATGGCTGCGATTTCTCTTTTACGTTAAGCATTATTGAGCATCACCGATGCTTGCGATAGAAGATTTATTTCAAAACGTTTTTATGCATATCTCAAAGCGGCGCCGTGTTATCCTATTCTTGTCATTAGGTATTTATGTGCTGCAATTAAACATACGCGTAATCACTTTTGGGCATGCGAAGTTAGCTAACGGTGAGCATCTCAGTCCTGTGAGTGCTTCGACTCGAACGATCTCTCAGCGCGTATGCCTTTCTTAACGCTGCTTGCTACTGATTTCCATTCGTAGCGCCTTCTCGCTAGACGACGACGTTCGTGATCTACAACTTAGTGCTGATCGTCTCCTTGGTGAACAAGTGTATTCTGAGGGAGAAAATTTTTTCGTTAATCGCTTTGTTCGGCAGTCACTCACAGCTAGCATAATTAGCACAACTAGTACAACGCATTATTACTGACACCTTTAACGATCTACCAAACAGTTCAATCGCTTTGCACACGATTCAATTTTATCTGAAAACGATGTCATTCAGAATCTCATATCCAACAAACTGTTAATGTAACAGCCACCCTTCTTGTGCCGATCGCCGCCTTTAGCAGATTTTGGCCAAACTTCAGATTCCTCTCTTTTTTCCCATCGGTAGTTGACTTCTTCGAAATGTTATGCAAAAAGGTTCCAACTCGTCTTTTATTATCACCTCGGTCAATGGTGGAATCTTTAATCGACGATATTTCCTCATATCTTTGATATCTAATTTGTGTGCTTTGCGAATCTACTGGGTGATCCAATTTTTTCTCCCCCAATTCTTTTTTGAATAACTTTTGTTAAAGTTGTCTAATTAACTTGTTTCTTTTTTGTTCGATTCACAAAATACTAAGATTTTTGGTTCCATGTTCAGCTCAAACAAATAAGTGTGATGGAGTTACAAGCGTTTCATGTGAGGTACACATTTTCATCGAAAAATAGGGTGCGCCCAACGAAATGCGACAATTTGTTTTTTGAATAATTTGACTCAAAATAATCCAGATGAGCTAAAACTTGGCATAAATAATCTTTAGAGACGGGGTTTTGTTTGGGGAAAGACAAATTGAATTCGATCATGGCGCTGTTAAGATATGGCCAGGCAAACATAAGCACTCATTTTCCAGCGAGTTGCATGCGGCGCCAATAACCGTTCCTTCACGCTTCCTTGAAAATTAGTGCTCNGCTGTTAAGATATGGCCAGGCAAACATAAGCACTCATTTTCCAGCGAGTTGCATGCGGCGCCAATAACCGTTCCTTCACGCTTCCTAGAAAATTAGTGCTCTATTTTGCTGGGCCATATCTAGGCAACGCCGAGACCAAATTCAATAATTCTTTTTTTAAATGAAAACCTAATCTTTAAAGATTATTTATGCCAAGTTTCAGCTCATTTAAATTATTCTGGGTCAAGTTATTCAAAAAAACAAATTGTCACATTTCGTTGGGCAAACCCTATTTTTCGATAAAAATGTGTACCTCACGTTAAACGCTTGTAACTCCCTTCAAACTTATTCGTTTTAGCTGAACATGGCACCAAAAACAATTCTCATTTACCTGTAAATCGAACAAAAAAGAAATCAAGTCAATCGGACAACTTTAACAAAAGTTATTCAAAAAACAAAATAGGGAGAAAAAATTGGCTCACCCTGTATAGCTAAAAAAAGTGATAATCATACATTCAAAATCAAACTGGACGATTAACTTGATACTTTTATTAAAAAAGCAGAATCAGCGAGAGGTCAAACTCGATATTGAAAGTGCCAGGTTTTAAAGTTGCAACGGTGTTTAATAAACACTTAGACAAAGACGACGTCATAGGCGTCGCCTCGAGCGTCGATGGCCATGATGTAGTCGTGCGCAACGCTGATGATGCTGGACGTTTCAGCCGTCGTCGATAGCGTTGCAGACGGAGTCGTACAGCTTTTCGGCGAAGACATCGAGGGACAGCTCGATGCGTAGTCGAGGTGGTGCGGTTTGTGCAAATCGGCCGTCGTGATGGGCGATCCACTACCCGAGGCAAGTTGGTCTCGGTCGAACTGGGAATTGCTCTGATGCCCCGTGCGCGCCGTCTCACACATGTAACCGTTTTTCATCTCATGGATGATGAAGCTGGCGAACTTGTTTGCGACGTCTCTGAAACTTTATTTGTGCTGTACGAGTGACAAGCAAAGAGAGTGGGTGGGTGAGTTTAGTGTAGGAAGAAAACCTCATGACATTTTCCAGTGCTGATAGTGTCGCACCCCAGGGAGATGCTAATGCGTGGCGTTTGGTACGACTTAATCCAATCACGCGATGCGAAAGCGGCGTTATGGCTTAGTATTAATATGCAACAATTGCGATGGCGGAGGGGGAGGAATTAATGACATTCCCGGACCGAGGCGGCGGCAATGGAAGAGAGCAAGGCAAAGATTGATGATAGAAGCTATGCAAGTGATTCGTTGTAGTAGTTTGAGGTGCTTTCACCGCACCCTCCGGTCAAGCACAGTCACAAGCGATGCTTACTCGTGTTCGCGCAAGTCGCCCTTTTTGCAGTGTTCCATCATGAGGTCAACTAAAAAGCGCTTCGTCAGAATCCAATCCTGGCTGTTCATCTTGACTCGTTCGACGAAATGAACAATGCCGATGTTGCGTAGTTCCGTACGGATCTGCGTGAAGTCCTCTTTCGTCATATTTTCGTCGTTCAATGTCTTCATCATCTGTTCGACGAATTGACCAATGCGCGCGCCGACCATGATGATCCTTGGTTGCCTCAGCAGCTTATCGCGACTGTTAATGAAGTTCTATAGTTATTGTTCAAGGTCGAGACGTAAAGAACCAGAGCTTGTTTTTGGATAGAATTTTGGGTTGGATTTGCGCAGTTTAAGTTTATTATTGAGTTGAGACTTCGGCAAAAGGGGGAGCGGTCTGACCCAAAGTTATTCTCAAAATTTTTCAGTTAGTGTTGTCATAAACTGAAAGCGGCCAAGATAGACTTCTCAGCACGTCATCTTCTCTGGCAAGATACTATTTTTTATCATCAGCAGAGCGCGGTAGCGCTCTGCCTCGTTCTTTATTACTTCACCACACGCGCGCTTTTTTGTATGGGATAACCAATTCTTGATTCATCTATGCTGTATATACAGGGTGCTGCATAAGTTCTGGTACAAATTTTAATTAGTCCTATTACGCTAATGAATCAGGCAATTATCTTAGTTTAGGTACCGTTAGAAAGCCCGTGAAAAACTGACACGGCCACGGCAATTCACGTTTTGTACTAAAGCGCGTTATGATGTTGAATACTCAGTTAACAGTGTTTTTTAATTATTTAATTATTTCTTTTAATTTAATAAAA
>NIUQ01005537.1:0-10528 GCA_002796945.1 Plectus sambesii
TAATTAGTTTGCCTCTGCACTCCTTGCAGTGCAATTTAGGATCGACAATGGGAAGGCGGTCAGCAAGATGAGGAGCTTGGAGCTCTGTGAGCAGCCGCAGAATGCGCTCTGTCGCGCCCGATTCGAAGCCGTCCTCCGAGTGGTTCGATGACTGCGGCGAGAGGTGCACTTCAGCCACTTCTTCGCCAGCGTCTCCCGCTACTTCGGGATCGATGTCGTTGCCAGCGCCTTCACCTTCGCCGGCCACGATTGCCACATCTCCATTTTCGTCAATTTCTGAAATGAGGAAGGAGGGTAATGATTGCATATATAGTCGAAAGTTGCCAATCAGTAAAGAGAAATCTCGCCAGGCACCGTAGTTCTCAAAGATTCGCTCGCTTTTCGGTGCTCAAACACCGTTTTCCACCAAGAATGATATTCTTTTCTTGATATATTTTACGAGCGTAAATAGATAAAAAGAAGCGATACATACTTAAAAACCAATTTGCCTTATTCAATCTTAGATTTCTTGTTACTGATCAGTAAATAGTGAATTAAGACTGACGGCCGTTGAGCGGAGTGGAGCGGTAAGGAATGTTGTCGTGAGTGCCGTCGACAACCATCTCCTCGTCGCCGGACAGCTCGTCGACTGTCGTCTGGCTGAAGGAGCGCGGTTTGGTCGCGCGCTTGGTCGGCGCCGCCTTCGGTCGGTTGGGACGGCGACCGCGCGTCGGTGCCGACTGTTGGGAGTACGAATGTAGAACGCCCTTCTCGTTCAACACCGACATCACCAAGTCTTGCAGCTCCGTCAGTTTGCGCTGAAAGGAATATTGGTTGATAAGGAGAGAGAGGATAAGAGAAAGGCGACCCACCTGCATGCTCGCTTTTTCGCGCGACAGCTTCGCAACGCACTCGTCTCGCTCGCGAAGACGCTCTCTGATCACCTTCCGCTGGTGCTGGTAGATGGTCACATACTCGCCTGCAATTCATGCAAATTTCCTGCGCGTAAGAAGTATAAACCGTAATTATAGGCACAGTTGCCATGAAAACCAAATCTTACGCCGAATGGAATGCGAAAAATCATTGTAAAAGCAAGAATTTGCAGCTAAACGCTTTTCGTGGTGACACCAAAACTTGATTTTTCAGTTAACTAAGTCAGATATTTCGAGAACATTCATAAAAATCAAAGAGAAATAGTTAAAATTAGCAGAGCAACTACGACTAACCAATGGTGTCAGTCTCGCTCTGGAGGTGCAAAATAAGATGCTCTAGTTGCTGATTCTGATCGGCGAGGTCGGCGTTCTCGGTCATGGCGCGAGTGAACCGACTCTGCAGTTGCGTCATCGCCGTGTGCAAAGACTCCAAAGAGGCGCTGCTATTGTTGTCGCCTAAAAATAGAGCGGATCAGTGCCGGCCTGCGCGCAGAATACGCAGTCGTCTCGGACGGCGGTACAATAACAACAATAAATACGAAATGCGTTAAATTAAATGCTAAAAGTGCTGCAAACTCGTCATCTTTTCATGGTTTCGCTTAGGCATACGAATTTTGCCATAATTATCTTAGCACTAAAAAGGCAGTCAGCTAGTGCTTCTAAGATGAATTTAAAACATAAAAAATAATAATCGCAAGTAACTTGATCGTTTACTAAAGTTGGATAAATATCTTATCGCTATCGAGTGCTGCACTTCATAAATGTAGAATTGCACATAAACTTCTGAACAACATAAGGAAAAGATAATATTAATAGTCGAAACAACTGCTCACGTCGTTTGTCGCCGTGCTCGCTGCAGACGGAGGATCGGTCATCAGCGACGCCATTGCCGTTGCCGTTCCCATTGACATGAACAGGAGCAGGAGCAGGGGTGGGGGAGGCGTGTCCAGAATGGCTGTCCTCGATAGCCTGTCTGAGGCGATCATTCTCTGTGGAAAGAGAGGTGATGCGGTCGAGCGCGTGCTGCAGCTCGACGTGGATAGTGTTCTGGTTCTCGTCCTCCGCATTCTGCTGCATGATGCGATGGAGCTCTTCGTTCTCGCTGGTGGCGCGGCGCTGCGTCATCCGCGTCTCCCGCAACGCCTCTTCTAGTCGTTCTATCTCGCCCCTCAGTCGGGTCATTTCCTCTTCCATCCACTGCTTCTGCTGAATTTCTTCCGCGGATGAATTTTGAACCGCCGCATGCTCCTTTTCTGCCCCTTCTTCCTCCACTGTTGTCTTATTGCGAGCGTCGTTCAGTTGCGCTTGCAAGTACTGAACGCTACGTCGCTCTTCCGCCAGCTGCTGCTCCAGTGTGCCGTCACTCATGGACTGCTGCATCACCAGGCCGAGCTGCTCGTGCAACGATTGGCACTCTTTCTCTAGCTGCAAAAGTCTGTTTAGTATATCAATTACAATTAAAAGTCGACGCTTTCAAATTCATGTCAGATACATCATAAATCAAATTTGACACTTTTCTTTAAATGAAATTCAACAGCGTCTGATTTTAAGTGGAAATGCTATATACTGCTGGAGCTGTAAGAGGGATGGATAGGTCCCGTCCCTCAATTCATTCACTACAATATCTCTGCGTGGTTCATCACTAGGTTGTGTATCTGTTGCAAACAAACCGTGCCCGTTAATAAGCTCGCCCGCGTATACTAAATGTGCCAAATCTCGCCTCACATCGTCCCTAAATTTGGTTCACTCATCTTCAAAACCTCATTCCCGAAACTGGTTCATTCCGCCGTTAATATGTCAGTCCTCTACATTACTGCGTATATGATGTTACTACATATAGGTCAGTGCGACCGAACGAACCTTGACAACGGCGTCTTCTTTGACAATAAACTGCTTCTGCAGGGCGTCAATGGCATACTCGGAAGATTGCACCTTGGTCTCGCGTTCCATATTCTCTTGCGACTGAAAATATTGCCACACTAGCACAAGCCCTCACAAAAACACCGTCCATCATCATAATTCGTGATTCTTGCATTCAATATCGCCGTCTCTCCATTCAATTAGAACGCTTATTTTTCGACGTTGAATGCAAAAATAACAAATTATGACGAAATGGGGTGCAAATCATCGACTTACAAGTGCAACGAACTTGTCCTGCAGCTCTGTGAGTTGCTCCTTCAGTTCGCGATTCTGAGCGACGGCGCGGGACACTGTCGCCTTCTCGCTCTGCAACTGGTCGAGCAGCGAACGCGCGTCGCTCGAGATCTGATCGCGAAGTTTGATGTCGTCTTCGAGTCGAACCAGACGCTCCTTGCACTGCTGCAGCTGCTCCTTTGCGTCTTCCAAGTCGGCAGACTGAAAGAGCAATATTGTTCGATGCTCCGAAATAAATGGTGTCACCGATATAATTTGGCAGAGGGGAGTTAGTCATTTTAGAGAAATCCTGTACAGACAAAGCCACTTCTTTTCGCAATAGGTGTAATACATCATTTACAGATTTCTAGGAAATAAAACGCGGCCATATGAATGCATAATTGGAAATGGTGAAATTTGCTGAATAATTGTGTCAGCGCGAATGCAGGCATATTCTCATTCTCAAATATTCAAAAATCCAGCTTTTCACTATAACCCGTCAACCTTACGCATACACTTTTCATAACCTCTATTTCGGCGTATCAAACTGTACTTCACTGGATTCAGCTACAAGGATAAATCAACGACTATCATCCCACAGTATATTTGCAACTAAAAAGATGCAAACCTTTTTGAGTAGCTCTTCGCTGTACTGATGATTGGAGATTTCCAACTGCGACAGCCGTTCAGTTTGGTCGGCCAACTGCTGGCGCGCCTCGACGAGGGCGACGTGTTGCATTGCCTCTCGCACTCCGGCATCCGGCTCGCTATCGATATCTTCAACGCCGTTCTCAACCGGCTTCGGCTGCACGACTGGCTGCGCCGCTTCCAACTGCTGCTGAAGCCTCGTCGCTTTCGCCTCCGCCGTCAACCTCTCTTCCATCAATCGCTCAACCTATCAATTAAATACGTTATGATTGTTGTCATATATTTGGTGGGATTCTGTATGATAGGGGTAATATTCGCTTCTAGATTTCAAAGTTAAAAACTGTGCAATGTATCAAAAATTCGCAAATAATCTTTTAAAAAGAGCAAAAAGTTCAGACTTCGTCCTAAATAATCGTACAAGATTGGCCCACACTCCCACAATTTACAAAGTATGTTGGGAGAATGCCAAGATAGCCCGCTGATAAACGACTCACTTCTCCGCTGAGCTGAACGATTTTCTGATTTAATTGACGGCCGTAAGATTCGTACTGCTCGCGAGATTGCTCCGCCTCGCGTTTCCAATGGTCGGCCGCCGTCTTTGCATTATGCAGATCGACTTTCAATTGATCGCTTTCGGCTGAAAAAAGGCCCATGCTATGTCACGAACAGCAGCAATGTCATTATAGGACCGAAAAAGGAACTGCATCATTAAGAAGAGTGCTAAAGATTTCCACGGGTCGCTTTTAGTTTTTTGCACTGTTCCGATCGTTCAACTCCCTCTTCTTCCAGCTCGTAGATCCTAACTTCTCACGCTTCGACAGCCATGCACTTCGACGGGATCCCACTAATCCCAGTCGGACCACCTACGCATTGTGCATTCTTCTATCAACCCAACTCACCTTGTACGGCGTTGACGGCATCTTCGTGTTGCTGCTGCTGAGCAACACCGGCGGCGTGGGCGTTCAGCTGACGAATGTAAATATCTTTCATTTGCATTTGCTTGCGCGCATCGCCCAGTTCCGCTTGGACTCTGTCCAATTCGCGAGCCTTCACTTTCAGGCGGGCCTGCAGACAATCGAAACGTTCGAGTGTATAAAGATGATAAGGGTCTAACACCAGTACAAATATTCACCATCCCCGTGAGATCCTCTACACAATCGCCTGATTAGCGCTAATCACTATCATTTGTACGACAAATTGGATAAATATTAAGATATACTGTACTGGTGTTGAGCGCTTGCAGAATTTAAAGTGACGCACTTGCATATCGCTTCGATCCTGTTGCATCTCGACAACCTTTGCTTCCCACTGCGAAGATTCGACGCGCCTCCGGTCAAGCTCCTCTTTCTGCTTATTGAGCGTCGCCTCCAGAGCGTTTCGCCCGGACCGCACGCCTTCTGCGTCCTTCTCCAATTCCGCTAGTCGCTCTCGATTGGCCTTCAGTCGACCCTGAATCAAGTGAGGAGATAGAAGCCATTCGAGCACGTCGCTAACACCAACCTGTAGCTCTTCGTTCTCTACGTGCTTTGCATTGGCAATTTCCATGGCTTGACGGAGCTGCGATTGCAACTCTGTCTTTTCTTCCACCAAAATACCGATCGTCTAAATAAATGCTGATTAGTAATAGTCGCTTCATGGGGCTGTGACCACCCTAGGCTCTGGAGAAAGCGCCGTAGATTGTTATTAGCTTTATTTGATAACACTACGTAGCGGTAAGATAATTTTATACAAAATGTACGGATCAATTCGAAAAAGCTAGAATTTTCCATAAATTAGTTTATCGAAAAAAAAGCTGTTGACTTTCGAAGCAGCTTGCCTTATTCAATCTAAGACTTATCGTTCCTGATTGGCAAATTTTGACTCTATAGAAAAAATTGTTGATTCGCAGTCAGTTTGTCTTACGCGGCTAATAACAATCTCCGGTACATTTGCCTTTAACAATTGCAATACTGACCTGAAAGTGTTGCTGAATTTGTTTCTGATTCTCTGCAGAACCGGACTGAGGCTGCTGCGATTGGCTCGCAGCCGATTCGCTTATCGACGTGTAGGCAGAATGCAATTGTGCGTAGTGTCCATGCTAAAATAACATCCAATGCGTTTCAAATTTACAAATACTGGTCATTTACTGACCAGTTGTTGTAACTGTGCTGTGACATGCTCATAGTTGTGCTGCGTCGCAGTCAGTGTCTCTTGAAGCTTTCTGTTCTCCAGCTGAAATACAAATGGCGTGATGGTGACAAAAGTTATGAAGAACATTTGCTTCACGACTGACCTGCAAGTCGTCGATATAGGCGGCCGTGTCAGCGGTGGACGACGGAATGCCATTGTCGGAAGAAGTAGCAGTGCTCGGCGCTGTCACTGATTCAGGCATTAGGTAGTGTCCTCGCAGAGCGTGCTCGCCGCTCGACGACTCGTTCGTCACAACCATTGGAATCGACATACTCGCAGGCTCTGCTGTCGAAGCGGCCGATGTGAACTGCGTCGATGTGAACTGCGTCAATGTGGAAGGAACAGTTGGGGAAGTGAAGTAGGTGGCGACGCCGGGCGTGGCGGAGCCGTTGCCGAAGTAGGACTGCAGGGAGTTGGCGGTCACGTCACCCGACTCGATGGAATAAGTGTCTTCTCCGGCACGCATTGGAAGATGAGTGTGGGAGCTGGTCGACTGAGTGCGTACGCGCTCGAAAGGACTGCGCTGCTCGTCGTGGAAGAAGCCCGCGTCTGCAACGGCAAACGTTCGTTCACACTATATTCATCACGAAAAGAAAAGATAGATTCGTACTTGGCAGACTATGAACCGACTGACGACCTGTGAACAGTCCACCGTCGCCGTGTCTGGCGTCCGACGTGGAACTGCTCAGGCTCTCCTGAGAAGGATAGCCTCTCGACCCCGTCAATCCCCCCGGCGACCCGCGTTCCGTCGATTGTCGCCGATGTTTCTGATACTGCTTCAACTAAAAATGCTCTCAATTACACATCTTCCTTTCAAACAGCGAAAGATCACGAAAACGGCACCTTTTTTCGAGCGAGTGCTAGCTTTTCGGTGCGCTCTTCAATCGTGGACATGAGCACAGTGATACAGATGGCACTCGATCCCTCTTCTTGGAATATTTCGGTTGTTGACCAACCGCCGCAATACTAACTCCAGTCTAAAAAAAAGTAGATTGGTCACAAAATTTGCACGACACACAATTATCACAACAACGTGATTACTGTATTTTGAACATCTTAGCAACGTTGGAACTGAACTCATTTCAAATTGCCCTAGTCACCTGCTCATCAAATGCAGATTTCGAATAACCAAACTGCATCGCTGTTCAAACGCCGCGTACGCGCACAGTGTGGCGAGCGATCGATCGCACCTGTTCTGCCCCCAACGTTCCCCCGCCCCCTTTCCAGCCGTGCCGTTGCATCGTCGGGCCAGAGCAATCTCTTCAGCGCTCTGCGGTAGTGCCTGCCGACTCGCTCAGTTGCCCTTAAACCGTTCGTCATCGTAAGCGCGTAAATCGTCACTTCACGGTCGCACCTTGGTGAGTGTTTGTCTCTCCATCTACTTGCAATATCACCTCCGTTGCGTAACCGTACGATAGCTTTAAATTGCTGCATCAGCCGAGCTCTTTGTCAGTACGTTATTGCTCGTAATCAGCTGCGTGCCCACCGGCCAAACGGAAGAGAGCTGTCTTTTTGTGTGAGGGTGGGGGGAGGAGCCTTGTTCATCAATTAGAATTGGATAGGACAGTGATACGGTTAGTCGATCACCTAGGGATACAACCCGACCATACTTTGTATTCTGTCCATCCGATTCCGAAAGTGGTCAACAACACCCCTTGATTATGTAGGCGGGAACTCCATTTCCGCCGCGAACCCCCATCGACCTGATAAACATTTCTTTTCTATTCGCCCGTTTTATCATTGACTCATGCTTGGTTACTGGCGTGTGTCACGAGCCATTATTCAAAATCAGCGCTAGCTAGACTAGTCGAACGTGAACTAGTTTTACAATAGGCGTATTGACAAATAACGAATTGTGTCTCTTCTCAAGGCCTTACATCCTTGGGCGACAATTTTTTACCTAGCCGCCAGTGTCCATCTAGACTTTCGAACTTTGCTGAGACATTATTTGATGATTTGATAACAGTTCTACTACCGTAGGTTGATTGTAGTGCGCGCTTCTCAAACCGATCGAGTTAAGCTTTTTGCGCAGTTAAAAAAGCGCCAGCAATGCGTGTCCCAAACAGATGTCCAGTATACTGTAAAATTATCGGTGAAGCAATCCAATTAGGACTTGTATCACTAAACTTTTAATATTAAAAATATAACTATAGGATGTGTGCGGGGAAAATTCAATTCATGAAATAGGCTTCTGGAGGGAAAGTAAAAACTGTTATTATTTTAGATATTCGTCATCAATTTGCCTTTTTGACGTTGAATACCCAGCCACAATGGTGAAATCGCCCGAAAGCAAGGTTAGTAGCTTTTATCGATTTATGCCGCATGATATGCCGTTAACGCTCTCTATATGCGCACAAGAGTGCAATAAACGTTCATTTGATGACTATGATAGATTGACCGGTTGCATTAGCAGTGATTAAACATTTTCAGGTTGAATTCGACCAGTTGGTTGAAAATGCAGCTGGCAAGCTGATCGTGATTGACTTTTATGCGACATGGTGTGGCCCGTGCAAGCTGATGGGTATGTTCTTTAGTCCCTGGCAACTAGTAAATTGAAGTTAATATTCATTATGCACTTTTCAGCGCCAAAGTTCGAAAAGCTAGCGGACGAGTTCAAAGATGCTTTATTCCTGAAAGTTGACGTGGATGAACTGGTAATGCAGTTTTCGTTCAATGGGAGCAAATAGAGCTGAATGAGTCAGAAAGCTGAACTTTGCAGCGGCCATGGGCAGGAGTAGAAGCATTAGTCGTGCCGATAACACCAAAATATCAGAAATAGCAGTAATTATTAGTAATAGTAGTACTACCAGTAATAGCAGCACAGTCCGTTTCAAATTGGCGTTGCCATAGCGGCCTTTTGTATTCAAAATGTTTCTGCTTCGTAATCACAAGCAATGAAAATCACTTTCTCAAGCTCCGTTGGTATGGAAACTAAAATTTATGCGCTACGTGAGAAAGTGAAATAATGAGATGCATGCTAATTCGTAGGGATAAGTTTTGTGAAATGTGATCATGGCTTTTATACTCGATTCTTCAAAAATTGAGTTACATGGGGACACTTGGGCTTTAATCGCGCCTTCCCAGATTTTGTTTGTATGATGATGTTTTATGTATGATTCGTTGCAGGAAGATGTCGTGGAGAATTTCGAAATCAAAGTGATGCCCACGTTTATTCTGATGAAGAACAAGGAGCAATTGGTAAGAGAGTTACTGATTGAAGCATATTGGAGGGCGGCTTGGAATACACTTTTCGTTTAAAAAACTCAACTAAGCGTGCAATTTAACTCGAAAAGCATCCGATTCTGTTTAGAAATTGTCCAATTTGATGAGAAAAGTGTACGATATAAAGTAAAAGTAGTATATATAAGAGCAACTTTAACTGCAGGCGCTTCTGGAGGGCAACGTACCGGACCAACTGCGAGAAGCAATTGAGCAGAATGTCAAATAATCGCCAACCACCCCACAGACTGCTCGAGCGACTAATGGTGCCGAGCATTAGAGTGCCGAACTCACTACGCCGTGATCTGCCCACCTCTCTCTCGCAGATCATTTCTTTTCTTCCTATGCGTGTCGTCGAGCGCTTCGCTCAAACTCAGTGATTTGTTCATTGCTATCGCATTATAACTTATTAGTTGTGATCGCTTTTCGAGTATTCTCTCCAAGCTACACTTATTCACCAGAGGCTGCAATGCATTCTTCGCCGATTTCACTTAATGTGATGTATTTTCTGAAATTTGCCTGTCGATATTTCGTCACTCGCATTCATGTTATTAGAGCACAGTAGTCGTTTAGAAAAATGAATTCATAGTTTGCTTTATTCTACCGAGCTAAGAAAGACAGATCTTGTAGACGCAAATGAACAGAGCAATTATCATTCGAACGGACAAGAGCTGTCCTTGAGCAATGTACAGAAATGTCGTACTATCGTTGAGGGGCGACCGCTTTGGCAAAATATGACGCTCTCATACGTATGGCATACGTTCGCACAGCTCTCGCGCTCTAATAATAAATATTAATAAATTAAGCATTCTGGGGACCTTTTCATAAAATTATTGCAATTGCGGTGATCGGTCTAAAATAATCATAAAACTATCAATCACCACGCTCGCGATTGTACAATTAGCATTTGCAGTAGTTTTATGAAAAGATCAATAAATCTCTCAACCACGCGAGTTCAGTTTGAACGTATTCGGTACATCTTCGAGCTGACTGTACACCTGGTAGGAGCATGGCAGTGGGGGAGGAGAGCTGAGGCGAAAATTTTCTGGTGGGAGCCTAGCATTTGATCAAGCTAGCGAAAGTTTGACATTTTTTGAGTGCCACAAGAAAATGGCTCTTTCCAGAGCCACTAACAATAGTCCATATTCTTTAAGTCTTGGATAGCTCGCTGTGAGATTTCTTGCGGCGGTAGGCCATAGTGATATTCTCTTTGGCCACAATGACGATGCTCTCTGAGCAATATTGTTATCGCAATGTGTCGGTTCCCACGAAGCGCAGCAGCGACGAAAGGATAATACACACGCTTGATTGTAGACGATGAAGCCCATCCAGATTAAGATGCTCGATTATTGTATTTTCGAAATATCTTCACGGCTTTGTCATACAGCCGAACGTCGGCGTGTTGAATCAGTCTAATTTTAGCTCTCAGAGCAGAAGTAATGTTGTAA
>NIUQ01005538.1:0-10540 GCA_002796945.1 Plectus sambesii
AGCCCCTAATTTTTAACTGTTTCATGCAGACTTGTGAACTCGTTTAGGAGTCGGAGCGAAATGGGTGGTCCGCTTGTAATACGCGAATTTCCAAGAATTTTCGTTTCGCAAATTTCACTAAAAGATCGCGAAAAGATTTCCTCGTTATAGAGCAATCTACTTATATTTTCTTAGTAAAGTGGCTCCTCTCTTTCTTCGTAGCGACAAATATTGACCGTCCACCAAACCTCTCGGATGCGATAAATAATGAAAACTCTTTATGAGTACACCGTCAGTTTTTATAAACAAAGTTAAACGCTTCTGAATCCTATTTTGTCGCAAATTGTTGCTAAAATATCATGTCATAAATTGCCACGTCGCAAATCGTCATAAAAAAGTATTTTCGCGAATTGTCGTGTTGCAAACTATTACACAACTTCTGTGGTGAATTATTATATATCATCGTTATGAAAAATGCAGGCACTGGCTGTTTTGCGACAAAGTTAAGCAGTAATCATTGAATTATTCAAGTTATTATTGAGTAGCTCAGATAAAGTACTAACTCTCTATCTGAGTAGAGCAAATTATATATTATATCCATGTTACGTTCAATATTATCGAATTAATCAATTTTTGAAAAAATACTTGATGACTGTTGGTGCTGAATTTTCCGTTTCAGATTTTTAACGCGTGCCCGTATTCAGTTAAAAAGTAAACCGCCGCAATTATATCCATTCTATGCTTTATGCGAAGTCATCCTACAGTTTCATTATCAGGAATGAGACTGGTAATCCGAAAAATATCACTCCAAGCAGCGGCTGAGTGATCAGCGGAGCTTTATTCGAAGGAGTAGTTGTAATCGTGTGTGCTTCTATCGCCAATATATTCGCGTTTGGGATCGCCGTATTTGCTAAGCTTGATTCTGTTGCCGATATATTCGCGTTTAGGATCGTCATATTTGCCGAAAAAGCTTCCAGCCAAGCAGCTTCAAGCCAAGCAGCGTTTTGGATCGTCATATTTGCCAAGACAGCTTCTAGCCAACCAGCGTTTGGGATCGTCGTATTTGCTAAGATTGATTCTTTTGCCGATATATTCGCGTTTGGGATCGCCGTATTTGCTAAGCTTGATTCTGTTGCCGATATATTCGCGTTTAGGATCGTCATATTTGCCGAAAAAGCTTCCAGCCAAGCAGTTTCAAGCAAAGCAGCGTTTTGGATCGTCATATTTGCCAAGACAGCTTCTAGCCAACCAGCGTTTGGGATCGTCGTATTTGCTATGATTGATTCTGTTGCCGATATATTCGCGTTTGGGATCGTCATATTTGCCGAAAAAGCTTCCAGCCAAGCAGTTTCAAGCCAAGCAGCGTTTGAGATCGTCGCATTTGCCAAGAGAGCTTCTAGCCAATCTCGTGGGATCGTGTTATTAGTCCAGAACGATGATATCACATTCCAAACAACAGCCTCTACAAAATGATAATTTTCGTTGATGGTAATAATACAAGTAAACTTAGATAATAATCGAAAAACATACTAATGCAAATTAAAAGTTAATTTACATAGAAATAGTTGAAAGTTTGTTCACATTTCATATCTGTTTTCGATTTTACATATTGAGTGGTTTTTTCATGAAATCGATAGTTTCGTGTAACAGTTCTCACCATGGTTCAGTAAGTTCAGCGAAGTTGAGCTTGAATTCAATTGAATTTTGCTCAAGTGCTGACTTCTGAATGTTAAACTTCTTGAATTTTAGGTACAAAAACTGTTGAGAATGAAGCACCGATTGTTTGTGAAACATGCTCGAGGCTTCAATATAAGGGTTTTGAACTTAATTCACATGCAATTGCCAAGATCAGACTAGAGTACTAGTTCCAAATATTAAAAAAATTTGATATGAAAGCAATTCTTTAAGACACACCTAGATCGCACAGTGTATCCGTCCAGTCGGCTGAACATGTGCACGAAAATCCGTTGGGCTCGTCGATGCATGTGGCCGCGTTATCAACTGCGGTGCACGGATCCGAAGCACATTCGTCGATGTCTAACAATAAGGCGACATGTTTGTCTTTCTTTTAACGCAGTTTATCATATATTACCCATTGAAGATCGTAAAAATGAACATTCTATATTTTAAAAATATTAAATAATAAAAATGATATTTGATTTGAATGCATTTATTTACGCCAAACAAATGCTCATGGAACGTGGAGTTGTAAAATATGAACAAAATGAAGGAGGTATTCCATCGGCTATCACCCTACAATTGACTCGGCTGAATGCAGTGTTGTGCAGTTACTGACGAGTATTGAAGCAGCGATGGAGGGACGCCGTTGCAAAGGTTGCTGCCAAGAGACTGGAACTTTTGGAACAGAATTTAAAGGTTTACTCAATTCGCAGCTATCTCCAGTGGATCCCGGCACGCAGTCACATGTGTAATACGCCACGTGATCAGTACACGTACTGTTGTACAAGCATGGCGACAAAGCGCATTCATTTATATCTTTAAACAGGATTACCTACGGATTGAGTCCATTTATGCTTCCAAATTTTTCGCATTGTTCAGCAATGCATATTTATACCGTACACCCATCATCCATTTATCGCTCATTCACACCCCAAATATTTCTCATTTATGATCTCATTCCTTCCTATTATAACCTTGAATGAAATCCTTATGCTTAAGACTGTCAGTTTTTCAAATGAAAACTTCAGATTTAGTTTAGCGAGCGAAATCTTTTACGTTCCTACCGATTTCGCAACTTTGACCGGTGTAGCCGGGATTACATTTGCAGACGAAGAATCCAGCGATGTCCTTTGTACAATTTCCGTACATACATGGGTCCGACTGGCACTGGACGATCTCTGAAAAACATCCGGTTACCATAACAACGTAACCTGACAATGTTTCAGATTAAGCAGTTAAAACTTTCTACGAAAAAATACAATATCCATTACGATACATAACGTTGCATACTGCTATGATTAACAAATTGCTTGATAACGATTGAGTTATCGGTCGATCGTATCATCAAAATGGTTCCTCGCGTTTTTCCGAATTAATATTGATTAACTAAGTTTTGGTGAATTGCGCTCAAATTGAAAGCTTATTAATAGACATCTGTATATACAGCAGGGTGTCCCACGTAAGTGTACAGAGTTTTGATTGTTTAAAACATTTTACATTTCTCTCCGTTTGCTTTGAATTTTCCAACAACGTATGAAAAAAATCTATACATTTATTTTTTAAAATTTCATATGTCAGAAGCAAAGTCGTTAATTATTTGCAGTTTTACTGAAACAAGGCAAATAAATCACAGGACGTCCCACGTGAATGCATCTCATTTTGATTGACTGTAATTCGTTTAGTTTTGTCCTATTGCTTCAAAATTTAGAGCGAATATTGAGCAGATCTTCAAATTTCTATGGTTAAAATTTTATCGCATTAAAAAATATATCTTTATTTTTAAAATTTTTAATAACGTTTGAAAAGTTAAATTTAAATGAAGATTAAGCCATAAAGTGTTTCAAATCTGCTCCATACGAGTCGCTACGTATGTACACTTATGCATTAATAGGAATATAGTCGAATTAACTTGATCATCTGGTGATTTTTAATATTATTTTTCATTAAATAAAAATCCATAGCCCAAATCTCTGTTCATATATTTTTTAGTCCAGACTCCTTAACAGCTATCTTATGCACCTACCATTTTCGCAGTTGGGACCGTAGTAGCCGGGAATACAGGTGCATTCGTAGGATCCAGGGGGGCCCTCTGTACAATTTCCGAATACACACGGGTTCGACTGGCACTCGTCGATATCTGAAACGTACCGCGTATTTTAGTGATCGGAAACTCGCGAATATATTTTCGGGTTGACTTTACAATCAGAAGCCTGTCGACTTCTCTTTCATGTCGAAAAGTTAGCCATGTATAATTGAATTTTAAATTATTTAATTGTAATTTGCGCATGCAAAAGACGTTCTAAAGATCCACTGGCGAAAACCAAACCATTCCATGTTTGCGTATGAAACTCTCCAAAATGAGAAAAACAGCTTTGTACATAACCTAGTTTGCAACATTATTCTTAACTAGTTTCCTTTCACTTTTCAGTTTTTGCTCCCAATGGGACAGTGCAGCGAAAAAAAATTTTAATAGTAGCTTATGGGATTTAATATGGTTACAATATAGGGAAGAGATGATCATTCAGTTCTCAACAGAAGTCCTTAAACTTATACGCTATTATTTGCTTGCTTAACTGCAGAAATATTAGCGACTTAGACTTACTAGTATTACAATAAGTTCCGGTTGTGCCTGGAACACATATGCACTTGTAGGCATTTATGCCTGGACCTGTACTCATACAGGAACTGTTCAAAGCGCAGAGAGGTGTAGTACATAGTGCTTGAATCGTGGGGAATAAAATGAGACCGATTAAAAGAACTGCAACCGAGCGCATTTTTGCAATGCACTTACCTGTGTGACCCGAAAGTGTGCTCAATGAGCACAGCTAAATACAACGGTGTTTGAGCGAAGAAGAATGGATGCTATCGATATGTGTTTAGTGGTAGCCTAGGAAGCCTTAATAATAACCATTCATGCATCTGTTCAGATCTTTGGGCGAGATTGATTGTTTGATTGTTCGTTATTGTTCCATGATGCTTTATCACATCGTTCTGTCATTTCTAGTCAATGTTCAATGTTCTGGTCGATTTTTCGCTTTCGTGAGCCAGTCGGCATTGTGTTATGTCTAACATTGCTATACAGACAATATGGTATGACGTCTGCACCCAGCTTTCGGTTATTTCTACAGAAAAGCCTAAGCATAGAATATTCTAGAAACTGTCGTCACTCTTCTAAAAAGTAATTGTTGAAACAATAAAGTGGTCTCTACATTGCACTGGACTCTAGACCGATTAGTCGGTCTTGACGCTCAAAACGATGCACGAGTTTATGTCGATCAATCAGTTTATCACGAAGAGCAGTATATTATAACTGCCAAAAAATAAATGTTTCAATCATAATACGTTTCTTGCGCCTCGCAGTACGAAAACTATTGGCTTTCGTAATTGCGCAAAAGATTTTCTGTATGTATCCATAGAGCGTCCTGCAGCGCCTCATCCCTCGCCAGCTCCGTGTGCAGGCGTTTCTCAGCATCCCAGCAGCTTGCGAAATAGCGCCCGCTGATATTGTTCAGGTCGGTGCTGCTTGCACAGTAGACAGTTGTCGCCGCACCCTGTTCGAGTGACTTCAAGAACGGCGAACTAAAGAAAAAACCGATCTTGCCCAGAAATCCGTAGTCTCGGAGTAATTCTAAAATTAACACATCAATATATGAACCATATTCGAGAAAAATATCATGCAGTGTTCTTTTTGGTGGTGTTTTATAGCTGAAAATTGTTAACATTGATTAGCGCTCTCTTTTATGATCCAAATTTATTAGTTACAAATACTGTTTCGAGTGTGATGTTTGACAGGCTCATAAAAAACTGCTATCGAAAGGTCGATAGGGGAATAGAGACAAGCGTTCGGCATAATTCAATCACTGAAACAAAAGGGTAAGAAGAATCATAATTTCGTACCCGTTTTGATAACGCCGGGATGCAGAGCGTACACATTGACTCCGCTTTCGTGGACTCTTCGGTGCAGCGCAAAGGCAAAGAGAATGTTGCACAGCTTCGAACATGAGTATAAACCGAATGGCGCCCAGTCCTTCGTGCCCGCAGCTGGCGCTAGAATTTTGATTTTCTCCTCTGTCGACAACGACGTCTTAATCTGAAAGGGTTGCGATGTCAACCTGTGCTCGTTCCCGTGCTCTGTGCAGGCATGTACGACCGGTCCCTTTCGACGTCATGTGATCTTTTTGGTACGGTTACTTTAAAATGGTTCTAGAGTTGAATCACACAGCTGCGTCAAAATATAACTCTAATTTGCAAAATGCAAACTATAGCTTCATTTATTGATTAATTATGTCATTCGAATAAGGATGCCTGCCTTTGTGTAAATGTGTCCATGAGACGCGACAATAACAACTCGGCTTGGAGCAGACGCTTTCAGCTTCGGCAGCAATTGCTCAGTGAGGTAAAAGTGGGCGACGTGGTTGACACCGAATGTCATTTCCAGTCCATCTTCCGTGACAGTCTTTGCCGGTTTGTACACGCCGGCGTTCAAGATGAGAATGTGCAGCGGCCTTCAATGGAAGTGTCCATGGTGAATATGAACAATTTTAATTGCAAAAAAGAATAAAAGAGTAACTATACTAATAATAATCGTAATAAAGAAATAAGAACATGCATTTAAACTATTTGAAGTTGTCCAATAAAAGAACGCGTCAGGATTAGGATGAGAATATGCACTGCCTTTATCGGGAAACACGCGAGATAGGACGGTAAAATATTCGAAACATAACTCTTACTCCTGCTGCTATAATTGTCATTGATAAGAGAGCTTTAAAAACTTACCAGCCTTTTGATAAAAATTCTTCGGCAGCTGCTTTAACAGTTTTCAGCGAGCTTAGGTCAATCGACAGTATGTCCACTTTAGCGTTTGGCTGAAAGAGGCATATATTGTGTAACGTTTAAGCAAATTTTATGAACACAGTAAGACTGACCGTCATAAATCGAATTTCCTGTCGCAGTTTTTCTGATGCGGGAATATTTCGATTAGCCATTACAACGTGAGCGCCGTGCAACGCGAGTGATTGCGCCGTTATACTGCCTAGACAATGACAGATACAAGACATCGAAAAGTATCTCGTCCACTTACCGATGCCCGAATTTGTGCCTGTGATTAGCACAGTCTTTCCGGTCAAGTCGACCCCTGTGAGCACATCCTCGACGGTCGAACGCCAGGCGAAGCGACGAACTTTTTCAGTCATGATATCGACGCAGTTTCTATTTCTGCAATGCGAAATTGTTATTTTTTACTGCTAAGGTATACTAAGGAATAAATTCGAGAAAATATTATACGATTATCCGTAAATTGTGAATAGTGAACTCTATTCTATTAACTGTTGCGTTTAACAATAATTTTTAGTTTTTCCGAACTCAAGTAAGCCCTGGCAGTTCTACAACTGCATCTCAACCATGGAGACAGCTTCAATACACGTAACTCTTTTTCTGTATTCAACGCAGCGCGCTCTTAATATAACTATTCGAATTTTCTATGATTGTTCCACAGTCGTATTGCCCAAAGTAACGAGTCAGAACATAAATCATTATATCGAAAGGAGACTTTAGCGTTCACACCAATACTGTTTTCAATATTTACATCTCGCCCATATGGCAAATGCGGTGTTACGTTGTACCTCCCTTATCTTATTGAACCAAAGTGCGACTTAGCGTAGTGTAGTGTTCAGTGTTGCTACATCTATAATTATCGTATAGTTGAGTGCATGTGAGAGCAATATACGTAACTTTCTCACTCCAGCGCGTTGTGCCTGATCGATGGAGGTTTAGGGGGTAATTAACCCTCTAAATCCAGGGAGCGGCTTATTCTTCCGTCCTTTTCCGTGAATGTACTAAAGTGACCAGCTTCAAGCGTTTTGCAATGTTGCCAATGCAGTTGCAACAAGTACACAGTCTATCAGTTTTATTGCCGTTGTAGCAAAGAGCACTTTACGTGCTGATGCACTTTGATCTGCTCTATCTATCTAAAAAGAATCCTGCCTTTTTCTTTAAGTAAAGAAAACGTTATTCTCTCTCCTTTTCATTGCTAAGGTTTCGTTTGTTGGTATTATCTTACCGTATGAAACTCACCCCGCTTCCGTATGAAGCATTTTAAAAATAAAGTATCGATTAGTTAATTCAACAGAATTTATAAAGCAATCCTTCGAATTATGCGAAACCGATGCAATAGTACCTGAGGAGGGTTTTTAGCGGTGTGTGCAGTTCCCGCAGCTTGATCATACAACATAATGATAAAAAATAATTTGTTCTTATTATGATTAGTTGTTCATCGATAAATGTTAGTTCAAAGGTAGATTTTGAAAGCGCACAAAATAAAACAAATGACTATGCATTCCAATCACATGCTTATATCATCAGTGTAAGTTAGCAGTAAGTTAGTTTTCTTTTCACATTCGCTTAGCAGATTGAAGAGCTGAATTGAAATTAACGGAGAAACTTTGATTCATAGCGGCCGACAATTCAGACATTGGGAAGTGTTCGAAAAGTGCTATTATCGTTTCTTGGCGGTCGAGCTGCTGTACGATGCTGAATCCCGCCACGATTGCTTGCAATTACGATTCGACGTGGGTGGGGTAGGGAGGGGGGGAGCAGTGGAGTTCAGGGCGACAATGTGCCGCCGATAAAGCCGGTCCTCTGAGACTTCGAGGCAGTCAAACGTTGCCTGGCCAAGTCAACATTGTTGAACTGCCTCTCGTCGTATTGACAAAACAAGCAACAATGCAACAGTAAACGCAAAACGCCATCTCTAGCTATGTTTTCTTCATTAGCGATATCGTCTAGGGACCGCAATATTGCCAAATCTAATTAAGATGCTAGATGTTTTGCTGATCGCGCTGGATTTGTTTATTTTAGTTGCCTAAAATGATAAATAGCTGACATATCCTTGCATTCAGACTATAGTATTTAGTAAAAAGACAGCAGTGCCATTGACGCTGAAAAGGTAAATAACGCGTTAGTATTAGCATAGGGATCGCAAATCGCTGTGGTGCGCTATGAATTATAATGTAGCGTTGAAGCCCACCGTTGTTTCAATGCATCAACTGCTTTAGATCATCAAAGTAAAGTGCATGAAGCCTTCGTCAAAGTCGTCGACTCGGTCGTCGTCGTCGACGCTCGATACGGCGTCGACGCCGGGCGATCGCCGGTCGATCGCGTCGGCTTCGAGTGGGACATCCACGCTCGTCGCCGAAGGCAACTCGCTGCGATCGACCACTCCAAGTGGTCAGCTTCGAAAGTAAGACATGCGTTCCTGTTTCTGATTGCAGTTTCGCGAGTGCGATTGCATTCTGCCTCACTGTTAAGGAAGTGTTCTGAGGTGTTCATAAACAGTTGCGACGATTAGATTGTGATTTCGTTTCAAGATATTTGATTGTTAATCGGAAACTTCGATTTAGCGTTCTTCATTGTTCGTTACGAACGATTCTGATAATTTAGTTTCAGCTCTTCCAATATCCATTTTCTCAAATAATACCTCCGTCTTCGTTCTTGTGGCATGCTTTTTGACACTTTTGTAGCACTTGGTACAAATCGAATAACTGATGCACGCTACAGTCTGCCAAAAAAGNCAGGCGAGGGAGACGCGCGAGGCCGTCCGGACGTGTCTCAGCACACTCAATCCTACGGTAAGCGATATTTTAGTGCACATTTGATGCTTATATCTAAATTAAATTAAATTAAAAGATTAAAATCAACGATTAAAATCGAAAAGCTCTGAGTTATGCTCTTTAATCCGTTCCTACTTTGCGTCTTTTAATCCATACCACTGGTAGTATCTGGCTACTGTGTTTGATTGACTCTTTGCAATTATTTTGTCTAATAGCGCGCGGGCTGAATATGATGTGAGCTGACTCATTGGGAATCGGTAGCTGGCGAGCATTGACGGTTCGCTGCAGCGAACATCTTATCAGTAGTACAATCAGACTGCGCCTGAGTGGTAAATTATTCCGGTCCCTGACGCTTGCGGTCCAAGTGTGCTGTGGTGTTGGCAGCGACCAATTTCATGTGGTACTGACTGTTTTTGTCTCCGTAGTTTACTATCGGTCGTCACCATAGGCTGTCCCGTCGACTTGCTGATTATCACTCTTTATGTAGAAGTTTTCCCCATTCATTCACATAGAAAACGCTTATTAATCAAGTTTTGGCTCTGAATTGAAAAAGCTGTCATTTCAGCAGCAATGAATAAATAGTTTTTGGATAATGATGCAGGAAGAGGGCAAGCCCACGGGCGCGCTAGGCACCATCTTTTCCATAGGGCGCACTGGCGTGCACTTTTTATGAGAACATTCTCGGCTGGGGTGGTCTAAACGAATAATTTCCTCATCACTATTTATTGCATAAATCGTCTCTTACGAGGGCGCGTTATATTTGTCTATTTTGATCGTTTCGAGTAATTATCATTACTTAATATGTCCTCTACGAATGAGAAATAGACAGGCCGGATTAGCCATTCTTCGCGATGTAGAGTCAATATTTATTGATTAATCAGGGAATCGCGCTTTTTTACCGCCGGGATCAGGTTCATATTCACAATGATTGATTTTGATCTGAATCGGACGCAACAGTTCTTGCTCTTGGTTCTATGCCAAATTCAAGTTTTAACAAAATATCATTGTAGAGTATGGCGATGTGCACTTGCTACTTTATTTAACCCTGACACAACATGTTCGCAACAAATACCGGTCGACGAGCCAGTATTAATAGCAATTTATCAGCGAAAATTTCAATGCAATGGACTGTGAGCAAGAGGCGCCTGCGTGAATCATTTTCAGCGAAATCGCGAGCGTCATCAGTAATCGACTGTGTCTCGATTGACAGTTTAAAACTGATCAGTGTTCGTTTTTCGTTTTGTTTCAACGTGACTTGTTAGTACTCATTGGTG
>NIUQ01005539.1:0-10522 GCA_002796945.1 Plectus sambesii
AGTACTGCTTATCAGTCGCAGCTTATTTCAATCGCAGCTTATATCAATCGCCGGTTTCGCCTTTGCGCATACAACAGCGGTCTGCTCTTACTGCTGTAACGACGTCGGCCTCAATCGTTGCAAAGAGCGGCTTACGCTACGCTTGGCATCATTCACGTACTTTATCACAAAACGATTGCGGAAGCCAGTAAATGTGAGGTGAAATGATAAACTGATTATTAATGTACTTACTTTCGGGGAATATATTGTATGATCGCTAAAAATACGATACTCATTACAAGTATTCCTTAAATTCTAACATTTTTATTTTGATATTCTTTTGGAAAATTTATATCTAAAATAAGTCTCGTAATGTATGATAAAAAACTTATTAAAAAAATATTCTTGAATAGAGAATTAAGTTTTAATTTGATATTTATTTAGCGATAAATATTACATCGAGAATGGTTGTACCCCACCTTAAACTATTTTTTAAGTGCTTTTTTGGGCTTACTCAGGAAGATTTCCAACAGCGACGTCCATTTTCAAAATGCTTCTCAATAATGCATTTAAACTTTGTCTTATTCAATATGTTTAAAAGCTCGATCTCATTTTATTACTTGAAGTCATAACTGACCCCCCCCCCCCCCGGATTGACTCGAAATTTGCAGTGTTTGTTTCAGTGAACTCGTTATAATCTATTCATCTGTACTAATTACAGCAAGTCGACGAACTAGTAGTTAATGGCTAATGCAGAAAACAAAAATTGCTTCAGTTTAAATCAAAATTACAGTACACAGCAAGCCCAAAATGCTATGAGTGCACAACAAGAAGGAGGATTTGATGCTTCACTTGAAGTTGAAAAAATCATAAACAAATTCAATGAACTACCAAAGGAAGACGAGAACAAGTTGAAAAAACCCTTAACCGATGTCCTCGTAAATGGATTGAATAAGTTCCGATTGCAAATGTCGACTAAAGGGGATCTCGAGGATCTTTTAAACATTCACATGCCCTCGGTGCTTCCAAAAGCTACCGTAGAAAAAATTCGAAAGGTGAGCAAGTATTTGTTAGACGCTTTTGAAGGCCTGATACGTCAAACAGTATATGTAAACACTCAACTAAGATCAACTTTGGCTTATACCCTACTCTGCGAGTTTGCGCAGGTTTTGAATAACTGGCGCTAAGTTGCTTGCTTCGCCAATTATAAATTAGAGAACTAATTTTCAACCGAAGTCGAAATGGTCTTCACAACGAGGAAAAGTTACGTTCATCGGAAAAGGCTTTAATATTAATTGCTTGTCAGTATAGTTACCTTATAAAGATTAACAGCACTCAAAGTTTCAACGCTAACTAAATGAAGCAAAATATAGACCCCAATTTTTTTAAATTCTTCCATTAAACGCTTCTGTGAAAACAAAAGCCAGTCGAAGTAGCAGTTTTTTTCAGAAGAATAACATCGGCAAGAGATTTAATGAATTTTGCGAAGCGTTGACAAAGAGCAGCGTTTATGCTTTGATCAGATTTCTGATAAGTCTCAAAAGCACTCACCAAGAACATCTCTATTGTTTCTTTTGCACTGAAGAATTCTGCAACAGTTTAATGTCATTTCTAGAAAAAAGCTGCCAGTATCCACATCAGCAGATAAGCAGTCTCCAACAGGTAATACATACTGTTATCAATTATCGGTTATTCGCTAAATATTAGGTAATCATCTTATTGACAAAATGAAGGTTATTACTGTGCTGAGAACGCCATTTTAACCAAAGCGTGATGTTTTTTAAATGAATTCTTTAACATTTGTTTGGAGTGGCTGTATTTTTTCAGAATCAAGAAGACAAGGAAGCCGAATTTGGCATAACACCAAATGCTTCGCTGTCTGATGACACTAATATTAGTGATGTCTTGCAAAAGTAAGAATACATGGTTTCTTTTACTTTAATATTCATTTTAAATGTTGGGAATGACCCACATCGATTCAGTAATTCCAAAACTCAAGACTTCACATAAATCATACATGATTGTATGCCGTTCTCAGGAGTCCTCAACTGTATAGACAGGCGGACTTATTTCGAAAAGTTAAGCTGCTAAAATTTTATTAAAAGTTGGCCAAGCGGAAAAGCGAATAGAGCACCCATTTATTCGCTTTGAATTTCAAAGCTATGATGAAATAATATGACGTCCATGCAAAAATAGGAGATATTTTTAAGCATTTTACAACTGTGGTTTTTAAAATTTAATGAACACTTGCTCTCAGTTTTCTCATAAAGTAACTTAAACACACCTTTTTGTCTCTATATATTTTAATACAACCTTCAGATATCATTATATATTCATAGTTTAGCGCTCAACAATTACTGAAAAAAATCTACTTGACAAAGTTTCGAAAAGTTTACCCTTTCTCCTTACCTTTTACATTTAACGTCGAGAATACTTCTGTTTCTCTGGCGCTAAATGATGATACGAAAGTTTCACGGGCAACAGAAGATCAAGCAGAGCTATTAAAGAGAATATTTGAGAAAGCGAAAATGTTAATAATCGAAGGAGATCCAGCAACTGGAAAAACATGCCTTATGCGACGTCTGGCTTATGACTGGGCGAATGGAAAACAAGAACTGCTGCACTATAACCTTGTTTTATACGCTGAATTTCGCGAAGTACGTGAAAAGGTTTTTAAAAAAATTGTCGATTTGGTGCTTGGTGGTCTAGAGAAATACTTAGACGGTAAGGATATTGAAATACTAGGGCTTTTACTGAATGATAAGCAGTTTTGCCGAAAAAATCATATCTTGGTACTGCTTGACGGCTATGACGAATCATCTTTGATCGCACAATGCTCAGACCTGAGCTCCTATCTTACTGAAAAAACGATTAGAAAACCCTTATTCTTTAACACTGTAATTACCACAAGAAAAGGATATTTATCAAATCTTAAAGGACGTGAAGGACGATTTGTTATTGCTGAAGTTCTTGGATTTACTACAAAGGAACAAAAAGATAAATACATATACACTCATTTTCTCTCATCAGAAACTAATAACAAACATAACATTGCAGCAGTACATAGTTTACTTTGCAATAATGAAAATTTGAACAAACTAGCTGAAATACCTTTATTTCTGACATTCATTTGTCTTGTACACGAGAGAATTGTTGATGGCACACTAGTGGAATTGTACTGCAATATCGTATGGTGGCTCATTGATAGACATCAACAAGATTTTCCTGATCGCGATATACCAGCTCTATTAGGATTTCAAAATAGTTCTAGGGACAAATTTGAAACTATTCAAGATCACTTCCTTCACTTTCCTCAGTTGCATTGTCTTGGCAACATGGCATTGCACAATTTAGAGAAGGATATTTTTAAACCTTCAGATTATAAGAAATTTGATTTGCAACCAATTATTGAACAGGTTGGGTTGCTGAGAAAAGATAGGAAACACGACAAGTCATTCAAACTTGTTACTTCATTTCACTTTCCTCATAGGTCCATACAAGAATTTTTTGCTGCCTTTTACTGCTTTTGTTCAAATGATAGAACCAACAAATGGTTGTTATCTAATTCTATATTAGATACATCATTAAGAATGAAAGAATTCGAGAGATTTCTTTTACGAATTGCTTTATGCAATAAAATGCCAATACAGATAGAGAAACGCAAGTATTATTTCGAAAAAATCGTAAATATTCAACTGGATACCACCTTTGATGCATTCAATACTATTGCTGGCTTCAACAAAGAGCTACTAAATTGGTTCCTCTCACAATGCGCAAACGTTCAAAGCATTACATTGAATTGCAATCTGAACAGTGCAAGGCATGCAAATGACTCAACTAAACATAACGAATCAGACATCCCATCCAAAATGTCAAATCCAACACCGATATCATTAAATAATTTGATGAAGCTCCACTCATTGGCATTCAAGGAGTGTCCATTTGAAGACTTTTCTCAACTGTCTATCATAAATTGTCCATCTCTGATAAATCTGCAATACGGAGAATGTAAAGTAATAAGCAGTAAAAACCCCGGTATTGCAACATTGCCGGCAATCGACAATGTGGAATTTGAGAAATGCACATTTAGAGCCAATTCTCAGCTTTCAATCACAAACTGTCCAACTCTGAAAAATCTCAAATTTACTGTATGTAAAATGAAAAGCAGCACAAACCTTAATATTGCAACATTGTCAGCGATCGACACCATGGAATTCTACAAATGCACATTCAGGGCCAACTCTCAGCTTTCAATCACAAATTGTCCATCCCTAAAACACCTGAAACTGACTGAATGTAAAATGAGAAGCAGTAGTATTCTCGGTATTGCAACACTGCCAACAATCGACACTGTGGAGTTGATTTCTTGTACGTTTGAAACCAATTCTCAGCTGTCCGTCACAAATTGTTCATCCCTGAAAAATCTGAAATTCACCGAATGTAAAATGAAAAGCAGCACAAACCTTGATATTGCAAAACTGCCAGCAATTGAGATAGTGGAATTTGTTCAATGCACATTTGAAGACTATTCAAAGCTGTCCATCACAAATTGTTCATTCCTAAAAAGTCTGAAATTCAATGAATGCGAAATGAAAAGCACTATAAACCTTAGTATTGCAACATTACCAACAATTGAGACAGTGGAAATTGTTCAATGCACATTTGAAATCAATTCTAAGCTGGTCATCACGAGTTGTCCTTCCCTAATTAATTTGAAGTTTGAACAATGCGAAATGAAAAGGAGGACAAAACTTGACATTGCGACATTGCCAGCAATTGAGACACTGTCTTTAGAGAAATGCACATTTGAAACCAATTGTCAGCTATCTATCACAAGCTGTCCATCCCTGAAATATCTGAAATTTGAGGAATGTGAAATGAACAGTGCAAACCTTAATATTGCAACATTGCCAGGAATTGAGGCATTATCTTTTGAAAAATGCACATTTGAAACTAATTCTCAGTTGTCCATCACACACTGCTTATCCCTGAAAAATCTGAGCTTTGCTAAAAGTAAAATGACAAGCAGCACCATTCTTGGTTTC
Organism: Plectus sambesii; assembly: GCA_002796945.1. Lineage (NCBI taxonomy): Eukaryota > Metazoa > Nematoda > Chromadorea > Plectida > Plectidae > Plectus > Plectus sambesii. The sequence goes on from NIUQ01005539.1 coordinate 5,025, forward strand.
GTAACATTGCCAGCAATTGACGCTGTAACAATCTATAGATGCAAAATTGATTTGGCAGCATGGCTGTCAATTATAGATACAATACTGAATAGTTCTGTGAAATGTTTGAAACTGACGTTTGCGGCGGGCTTTAATAGAACATTTTTTACCCACTTGCAAAATAATAGTTACGTTGAAAAAATGGTAATTACTATACAGAATCACGAAATTCATCAAAATGACTTTTTCTCAATCAGAGACTTGATGAAGCTCCATCCGTTGACATTTGAATGGTGCACTTTTAAGGCCAATTCTCAACTATCCATCGCAAATTGTCCTGCCCTGAAAAATCTGATGTTTAATTTTTGTAAGATCGAAAGCAACACAAATCTTGGTTTTGCAACATTGCCAGCAATTGACACTATGGGATTCTATGAATGCACATTTGAAACCAATTCTCAGCTGTCCATCAAAAATTGTTCATCCCTGAAAAATCTGAAATTCTTTAATTGTGAAATAAAAAGCAGCATCATTCTTGGTATTGCAGCATGGTCCACAATTGATACTGTGAGATTCCAGAGATGCAAAATTAATTTGGCAACATGGCGGTCAATTACAGACGCAATAAGGAATAGTTCTGTCAAAAATTTGAAGCTCTCTGCTGATTATTTTGTGAAAGACATCTCTCCTGAATTTTCACACTACCTGCAAAAATGTGAACGCATTGAAGAAATTCATATTTTGTATGTTGATTCAGTTTTGAGTCGTAATGAGGAAGAAGTGACGGCAAATTTAGCTCAGACAGCGCGCAAGTTATCAAAACTCAAATGTATCATTATTGTATTGGATTCAGATGGCAGAAGATTAAAAGAAAGGAGCATAGTACAAATAGAGAATGCTGGTCGAGAAAGAAATTCGGAATTTTTTACCAAATACATATAATAGTACTTATCCTGTGCTAGAAGAGTGAACATGATCAATGTTAGCTAAAACTTTTCATTACTCAGCGGTGTTTTTCAGCTGCACTGTTGGAAAAATGCCTTTACAATATGATAATGATTTTGTTACCTAGGAGAAGACCACTAATGTGATGAAAATTGACTAAATAGGGTTTTCCTTTCCCAACATGGGCATTCACACATTTTGCGTCCCCATCCCAACTTTAATTATCTTGAAATGGGGAAGCAAGATGAATGCATTACAGAACAGTTACTGACAAAAAACAAAACTTTCAAGCAACTTATGATGATATAAAGATTTAATAACACAATATATTGTCACAAAAGCGTGAGATTTGGGGGGTAAAGACTACATTAAGGAATCATAGTGTAAGCAAGGCTATGCATTGAGAAGATAATTTTGAGATTTGTTTTCCATATGTCAAAGCGTATTTCAAATCAAAAGCAAGCAGCCAGATGCTGAGTCCAGTAGCGAGGACATTTTGTAATTTATCAGAATAAAATCAGGTTTCGTTCCAATTTTTTCGCGTATAAAATGCACCATGATTTTTCGATTTAAACTATAGATCGTTGAATTCTGTTTAGCAGTTTGTGGTATCCGACTATTGCACCTTGTATTAAACTACGCGCCTGAAGAAAAAAGAAACGAGGCCGAGCACTACCGCACTACTTGTTGGTTCTCTACTCAACATTCATTTGATCAAGGACAAATAGATGATTATAATTTTAGTTACCATCATATTCCTAGTATGTTCATTGCTCATTTTTTAAATGATTTGACGCGGATTTTTCTTGTGCACGATAAACTAAAATTTCAACTAACACTTTCATACACAATTGAATCAAATCCAGTCTCCGTGTCGTAAGAGTTATTAAATAGGCCTCGAAATTCAATTTTATGCTACATCAAATTCATCTTGCCATAATACTGACGCAAGTTTCAAATTTATTAAAGCAGTCATCATGATTATTATCATTTTTATTCAAACAGTTTATAGTGACGATACACACATTCATGAATTCCTTACTGTATTACTTTTATTGACTACAAAAATTTCTTTATGATTCAACAACTGCACATCGCTTCGTGAACCATTCATTTTTTCGCTTGTTTGCTATCATCGAGGGTGTTGTACCTGAGTTGTTTCCTCTGAAAAGTAAAAATAGATTGAATATATTTACCCATATCAGCGCTCTTAAGAATCGTTATCAATGCGACGTCGGGCGTGTTTTAAAAACTCGAAAACAGGCGCGGAACCATTGCGATAGATACTTTAAGTCATATCAAAGGTCTGTTAAGAACTCATTTTAATGCCGCTATACTTTTTAACATTCCCTATGCGCATACCGGTTCCCGTAAACGGATTATATTATGTCTATATATCATGTTCACAATCTTAATTAGCTGCACTACTTCATTATTTTCAAAGGACTGCTTTTGAATCCAGATTCCCCCAAAATCTGTTGCTAAATAAAACCGAAATATTTTCCCAATCGCCCAACTGCAAGTAAACACAATATACTATCAGTTCACCTCTTCTGATGTAACGTGCTTGTCTATTTCCTTCCATGAAAGTGCGTTATCTCGCGTTTTCTCGAATTCTGATTTACACTCATGTGCAAGTTTAAAGTCTTTGTCATCGATCGCTTCTTTCCTCTTTTCCAACCAATCTACCATTTCCTCTTCGGACGTTTTCATACGCTCCAATAGCTCTGCTATTTGCTCTGTCGCTAAGTAGCTGGAATTTTTTATTTAACATTTAATTATAATCATAATTTTATAATTTATATTATTTTTATAATGACTCTTTTTAATTGAAAGAGCCATGACCACTGCAGAAGACGTCCACTTTGAATTGGATAGTGACCTTATCAAAGTGAACACGGTTTAAGAGTCACAAGCCTTCGCTGGCTACTTTAATTCTGTTTGTCACTCGCACTGACCGAAGGTGGTGGGATTGAAAACTTCACTTACTGATTCACAGAGCAATGTTTTGCCAAATCATCAAATGCACCACGTCAAAATATCAATAAAACCTGACTAAGCTAAGTGAACGCGGCAAATTTGATTATCGCACTTGGAATGATTTTTACGTAACATCATATAAAATGCTCTGGTTAGATCCGCTCGCTTCCGGACAAAATGCAATGGGTATACTTGCATACCAAATAACGATTGCTTGAGCTAAAAAATTACTCTGCGTACTGTATAGGGCATAGCTATTACATCAGAAAAAGTATAGTAAATGATAGTGGAACAATTGCAACTATTGCTGCTTAGTTACTATGATTATTCCCTCCTTTTAGTCTCTTTGCGCATCTCATGTAAAGCAGAAAAAACAAACTTCTCATTCATTATAGATTCACTCTTCTTGACTTCCAAAATTCGCATAATGTTATTGAATTCGCCGAGTTTTGTTCGAAAGTAAGCTGGCGTCTTTTGATTTTTCTTAGACTTGTTTTTTGAGGAACCATATTTTTCATCTTCATCTGACCAGGGTGCATCAAGAATGTCTCGAACGACTTTAGCCTTTGTCCTAAAAAACGAAAAGGGCGATTATTGCCGAACTTCTGCTTCGATTACTTTGTACAATTCTGGGCAAAAACTGTTATCATTTTCGTTTAGTTCATAGCTTTACGAGACATACTGAATTCCTTTGAGAAGATCTTAGTTCTATTCGCTGAGTTGATGGCATTCTTTATGTGCCAATATTTGCTAAGAGATCAATATTCCTCTTGACCTCGATAGACATGCAATTATTGTAAACCAGTTTGCTACGGCCTAGGAATCCATAATGTTTAAGGGCCTTAGAAGGAGCCCAGACGGGGTCTGTTCAAACTGAATACGCATCAAATACTGTAGGTGCATTACCATTCCGTAATTAGGGGGAGGAAGAGTTCTGAGCGCATCAAGGACACCACGCGGATTTAATTCGTGCGGCTTGGACATTCGTCAAGGTTCTATCCAAAGGAACCTACTTGCTGATTGGCTAGGAGTTGATAACTCACATGACCCAGAAATGGCTACGTACCTGGATGTAACTGGTCGGGCAGAATCAGCCCTTTGACTACTTGAAGGCCGCCGACTTCTTGGTCTTGATGATGTCGATCTTTGCCGTTTATCAGTTGACGATGGGCGATAGGAAGAATGCGACCTGACCGGCCTGGATCGGTAGCCGTCTGCCCGCTTTGAAGCTGGCCGTGCACTGCCATTTCGAGCATTATCGAATTCTTCAAGCTTTGCTACTCTTTCTTTGACCCTTTTGATCAAAGCATCGGTTATTTCGTCCTCCTCTCCGCTACTGTCGTCATACGCAGCAACTGCATAAGACGTATTCTCGTTTCTAATATCGCCCTGCAAATTGAGGTTAGATGGCTTGCTGAAAGTGAGAGTGGATGCAGCTTTCAATAAACTGCAACATATTAACGACTTTAATATATATTAGATTGATTATATTTTTGCGGCTGTCCTCATGCTTCGCAACATGTAACGTATAGACGGGAATCATCGTAATTTGATGTTGTCATAATGACAGCTCATCAGATGGCTCCTCCAAAACTATCCGTCCCATGTTGCAAAGTAAAAACATGACCCATAGAAACGATAGACATAGCAGTGGTATAGAACTGATATGCAGAAGGACTCAGCACTTACTCTTTTCGGATAGCCGATGACCTTGATAGCGATAATGCCAACCTGATCTCCAGGGTTTTCTCTGTGGGTATAGTTTTCCTCCAATAAGACCCGAAGGTAAAGAGCGTTAACGTCGACGTTCAAAGTTTTCACTTCTCTGCTGCCATCGCCTCTCATTTCATTGAATGAAACAGAGCCCAGCTCGCGGAAAATCGCATGCGTTGCACTTGGTTTCGTATAGTGACGTTCACCAGGCGTGCCGGCGAGCAGAGTGGCCGATGACGCTGAACAAAATGTTGATGAATAGATAAATTTATATAATAAGTAAATATCCTGAATGATATCGTTATATTTCACTGTGCTCAGTGGATTGTTGTTAGTACCTTACCTTTCATTCTAATTGAAAGAATGGATATAATCTGAGAGAGCTTTATATTAGTTTTGTCTCTACATTTACAATTACGGTACAAGAAATGATATCTTATAAAGGGTAATTTAATTCTTCAAGCTTACCAATAAATGTCTCATGGCACAGAATTTGTATACACTTTACATGACATACTTGCGCCAACTCCAACACGATCGATTGTGGATAGTCGCAATTTCTGAAATATAGCAAAGTTGCAAAACAAATTCTGCATTACTGGAAATGAGATAGCATATATGCTCACACAGCAGACACCCAGCATATGTCACAATCCTGAAAGTCTCCGGGTACAGTGGAAAGAAGGCGTTTGCCAGCGACTTGGTCCTGACTTGAGATGGTCAAAACAGAGTACGGTAGAGTTTCTTCTTTAGCCATTAGCTTTTCATGTACTTTCAGATGCAAATTAATCGCTTCGTTGAATGAAGACGATGTTAGAGCTGAGCTATGTACTCGTACGTCATGGGTAACATCTTCGCCGACAACGTGCGATTTCAAATGC
>NIUQ01005540.1:0-10562 GCA_002796945.1 Plectus sambesii
AAATACCCGGTAAGCAATGCTTAAGGATGCCAGCGCATCATCAATAACAATGCGTCAACGCGGGAGCGAACAGGTGCCCACGTCGCTTCTATCAAATAAGTCACCGAGGATCCAAGGTAAACAAGCTATCTAACAGATCTTATTGGTCATTAGGGCATGTTTGTACAATCCCACCCCACCCGTCGTCATGATTAGGAATAAATACTCGTACAGAAGCTGTCGAAACCAGCGCTAGTGTCTGGGAGCCATCTCGCAGGTAAGAACTCTCGGCTATGTTAAGTTATCAGGAAAGGAGAAAATGTTCTGGATGTGCCCTCCGCATGAGGCCCAATCTGCGAAGACTTCAATTTCCAAAGAAACCTTTATAGGCACAAATCACATGAACTATCAAATAGGTCGGGCTCTCAAATCCTTGTCAGACAGAGAAAGTACGATTTGAAGTAAGAACAGAGACGTTGGTTATTGTGAAAGTATTTCAAAAAATCTCGTCCAGGGCGGTAAAATTCAAGGCAGAGGACCTAGAGCTCCTGGCACGAGTTTTGTTTTGTGATATCTTGCCCTCTGCACGTATACTCAGCCAAACTGACCCGTTTTGAATATTTTCCCGCCACTAATGGCGTCTTTTCCCTTGACTTTTGGCACTTAATGTTCGTTGAATGAAATTGTGTTCAATCACTTAATAGTTTCATGTTAAGGATGTGGTCAAATCTATTTCACATTGTCAACGTGGCTCTGATTGCGCAGAGCATATTGGCGCTAAATAAACCTTTAATAAAAGGGAATAAAGAAACAAATTGTCCTCCAGCGACGCATTTTGGAAATGGTCCACCGACTGAGCCCTGCACCCATCCAACAGATCCTAACAACTTGCCGCCGTCTCCACTGGAACAATGGTTTACGAAAAGCTTATTTAATGTGAGTTATTCAAAGCTTCAAACTATATGTGTGTTTTTGGGAAGAGGACTGCCCATTGAAGTAGATCCATCAGGGTAATGTTTTATGTTTATGCAAAACGGCCAAAAATTAATAGCTATTGAAAAATTTGTAAGGATTATTTCGAAATTGGTAGCAAAGAGCGAACGTATTTACAACCTCTCCACATAATCACGGATCGCCCATTAACACTCTGTGTGGAACAGCATATGGCACGTCAATAAAGAGAATTAAAAATGGGAAAACACTCGTTAAATACTTATGCTTGGCAAAAACTGACCGAATGAAATCAGACGTTATATTTAGGATCTATTTCCGAAATCGAACATCGGCTGGGGTCCAAATCCGTGTTCTCCTTACTCGTACGAGTCTTTCGTCATAGCCGCTCGATACTTTCCAAAGTTTGGCGTAGAAAGTCCAAAAAATAACTACAGCGAAATTGCAAACACAAGAAGAGACGTGGCTGCATTCTTCGCGCATGCCGTTCAGGAAACGGGAGAGAACAGCGCCGATCTTTACGCGTAAGTGGCTCTGTTGCAGAATTGAAGCAATAACCTATGATTAGTTGATTCGGAAATAAGAATACTAGTGTAAAATTATCATAATCCCGCTAAAGTCGATTTGGCTAAANCTGTTGCAGAATTGAAGCAATAACCTATGATTAGTTGATTCGGAAATAAGAATACTAGTGTAAAATTATCATAATCCCGCTAAAGTCGATTTGGCTAAACAGTTAAAAAAACGATGGGTGTGAAAGTATCTGCGACTTAGTGTGATTTATAAAGACCAAAATTTATTTTCTTAGGAACAAAATCTTCCATTGCATGCACAGTTTTATAAATCGTAGATGGAGCAGATGGATGGGAAGTGGATGCTCAGCGGAGGGGTTGCGCTGATCGAAAATACTTTTAGGACAATGAACAAGCAAGACGCAGACAACTGCTTCTACAGAGGCGGATTTTTCAACTGGTTCGAAGGCGGCCCAACATCCGCGTTCCTTCCAAACGGTCAAGGCCATTCTCCCGCCGACGGAGCAACTTGTAACAATAATGGAAGGTAACGGGTTGCTTACAAGTACTTCCGTGTGCATAGCATTTGATAACTGGTCGCTTTGATTGAGAGGAGCGGTTATTAACATTATCTTATTGTAACTGAAGAGATAATCTTTCATAGAGCAGTCGTGCATATATAAAGCGATAGCAAATCTCTAAATGACATCCATTATTATTAATACTTAATCATTCTGGAAGTATTCAGTTGCTAAATAGTGTCGTTTTATTTTAATAGTACGGCTTGCGATACTATACTTTATCAAATAATTTAAATCACATGCAAAACGAATGAAATCCCTTGATTTGTTGTTTGGAAACAGTGAACCAAAAAGACTTTACTTGCACTAATACTTGAAATAATACATAATATGTATGAACATTTGAGATCGGGATAATATTAATGAATGCGGTACAATTAGAATAAAAAGGAATAATTAATCCTGGTAATATTAAATATCATTAGTAACAAGTGTTTGACAGTTTATTAACATATGTGAGGTGGCGTTTTGGAGAACAACTGAATGTGTTTTACGGCTCCACATTCAGTACGCGAGATGGAACTGGACAATTGTGTTCTTAATCACTTTAACCTTCACTGGATTGTATCATGCCTTTTTTCATTCTTAGGTACTGTACATCCAGCGCTGAGATTGACTACTGGTACCCATGCTCGAGTGAATCAGGGTCCAGCGGCCAGTTTCACGGCTGCTACTTTGGACGGGGTGCTCTACAAATCTCCTACAACTACAACTATGGACAGTTCCAGGCGTGGCTACAGTCAAGGCAGATTAATGTCGATCTGCTCAGCAATCCTAACTTGGTCATTACGAAAATGGATCCGCCACTGGCTATGCTCGCCTCGCTCTGGTTTTATATGACTCCACAACCGCCGAAGCCAGCAATGCACGATATTGTCTTAGGTATCACTGTTTTGATTTTTATCAATGTATCAATATCTTACAAATAGTTTTGGAATCGGGACTTTGCACCTCTAACTATTCTCACAAACGATGACAGCAATTGCATTGCAGGAATGCCAGTGAAACTAGATGGTCTGTTGTACAATTTGAGTTGGCAGCCCGACTGGTCCACAACGTGGCAGGCTCAGCCATGTAACTGCGCTCCCGCCAGCTACGGTGGAATTGTGCCTTACTTTGATCCAAAATATTACCCGGATGCGTTTGTCGCCATGAATGAAGCAAATCGACAGCGTTGTGTAAAAAGTATCTACGATAATCCCTCCATGTATTCAATGAATAGCCAATCTAGTCCCTGTTTGAACTTCCCGCCGAAATAAAATAACATTCAGCTTGAGTTTCAAATGCGAAAATTTCATTTGTGCTATACCTGCGAATGTGATAATGTCTTTCATATCTACTGCTTTTTCAACTTCACTACTCTCAAAGGAAAAGTGTCCATGCGGATGTAAAAGTATCATTTAAAAACAGATTGGCAAGATTTTGTATGTTGCGGTCATACGATAAACAATTACAATTCAGTCAGTTTTGAGCAGTTGTTAGGCGCCGAATGCAAATGTCGTTTAACATTCTCATCTTTTATTATGTTGCGCGCACATTTTTGTGAATTCTACTCAATCTGTTTCGTACTTTTCAATGTGTGTATGTGCCGTAATTAAACTTAAACTAGACTTCTGCTTCAATTCAACCTCACAATAACCAACTTCATACGTTGCTGTAGATGTTAGTAACCTTTCGTCGGTGACTTTTCACACGGAGCACATGGCCAGCTTAAAGAAATTGCACCTGTTGTGTAAAAGCGAATAATGATTCTGTTAAAGTCGAGCATTACATACAGACAAATGCAAGAAAAACGAAGTTGAAATACAGTAGGAAAAAGGGCTTTATTTGTTGTCAATGCTATCCAGTAGTTACGGCTTGACTATCTTCATGGGCGCTGATTGAAATATCGCATGAACTTTTCTATTTCAAACCAAAATTTGAATATCCTCCGACTAATCGAAAAATTGACTATATGCATCGCTTTGTCCGAGAAAATCTAGTTGCGGTAGTTCTGATCCATATTGACGCCGCATCCTCCGTTGACACTTCCTGAGTATTGGTGGATGAGGGCCGAACTCCATCCTCCGAAGGCCTGGAAGTCGCGGAAGTCCTGGTGTCCATCGTAGCGCGGCCACCATAGCTTCAGCTTGCTCTGGGCGGTGTAACCGGAGCCGACAATTGGGCCCCAGCTTGGCGAGCTCGTGTAAATGCCCACGTCCATGTTCAGACTCTGAAAAGCTTTCCATTTGTATCACTTCCACTTAAATTAGGGCACTTTCCAATTGAAAGGGAACGTTTTTCAAATTGAAATAACGTGTTCTTTATTAATGAGAACATTTTTCATATAAATGTACAGTTTTCTTGAGACAACCGAGTCGGTGAATGAATATTTGCAGAGAATTGTAAACGAACTTAACTGATGTTCAGCAACAGTCAACTATTAGGCGGAAAATGTATGACCGATAACGTTCACTATTGCTGCCACTATTAACTCATAATGTATTTATGTTGAAGATAGATTATCATTCAAAAGAATGTGATTCGTGAACTGAAATTTGCGAAAACAAACGTCCTGTCATTAATTTGCTGCCAACATAATTTAATTCAGAAAAGATTATGAATGCCGCTGGCGTCAGCACCGTGTACGCACCTTAGCCTTATTGACCATATCCTGAATGAATGCCTGGTTTGACGTTTGACTGGACGGCCAATGGTAGGTCTCAATATCTAGCCAGAGGGTGTTAATCTGAGCGCCTTGCTGTTGTAGAGCGTCATGCACGGCTTGAACCTGCGAAGCGCCGCTACCGCAGTTGCTTGCTAGACAGGGGAACAGGTAGCCGCCAACGTCCGACCAGCCGGCTAAATTTTATATAAATAGTTAAAGAACACACAAATGAGTTTCGTAAGAAGTTGATCATTTACTACATATTCGCAGCGTGTATGAGTTAACTGACCAACTGTGTGGAGATGAAAATTTCAATAAGGACGACTGTGGTCACCCAAGCGCTAAGGATTAAGGAATATAGACAAGCTCAGAATTTAACAACTTCGCGCTTGCGTACGTTTTGAGCCTGTAACAAGCAACAAATGGTCGACACGATCTGAAATGCTTAGTAGTTGCTTCCGCCATATCTCTCGCTGCACTAACGCTCGCTTAAAAAGGAATTCCAGTTATTACCACTCTAATACACTGAGATTAGCTGTTCAGGACCAAATAAAATATTTATTGATATAGCCTGCGACCAACTAATGGTGTAGAGCTAAAAAGTGAAATAGCATATTTTACAGGGCAACGGGCGGCCGCTGTTCTCCTTTAAAATTATGTCAGCATTACGCTTCCACAATATAATTACCTGCTTTCGCGTTTTTGATATTTTGAATCCCCTGAGTGTCCACGGCGCCGTAGCTGTGGTAGACGCGCCCGATGAAGTACGAGTAGCCGGCGTTTTTCAGGCACTGGAACGTACTTGTCGAAATATCACCAATGGCGTCAAAACCCATTTGACCGGCTTGCACATTAAGCGCAGAGAGAAGAACCACCGATGCGATCACGAAGAGCCTCATTTTTAGTCAGGAATCTGAACATTTCAACTGCGTTCATGCTCGATTATGTGGAAACAAGAACCAATTGCAAAACCGCAGCGTTGCAAGCGTGGTAACTGATCATTTCTTCGATTAACCTGACTACTTAAGTCTCAGGCCAACTCAAGATGGTTGAAAGTCCAAAGACAACTAGAAAAGGACCATCTTTCATGTTGCATAGGTCTTGCCTTACGCCTAATACAACTAAAAATCTGCAGCTCTAATGGTACGACCTTCGCTGCCGACAACGACAGTGTGGTTCTGCTACAATGTAAAACTGCGAGCACCAAAGTGATCTGCAGAGTAAGGGCGTAGCTTACATTGACGTCACAACTTTCATGTAGCAAGTGCGTCAATTTATCAATAAAGATACAGTTATATGCCAAGGACGACTTGCAACCTGTTGCTTCTCACAACCGCTCTTCTTGTTTGATTAAATGACGTAAAGTAGTTCGAAATGCATATCGTACGACTACTAGAGTACACCGGTCGAAAATGACAAATGAGTTTCTTTTAAGGAAATTTTCTGCTAAATACAGATACTTTAACTGTGAAAATCTTACAAGTGTGAATAGAGTCATATAGCAGAGATCATCCGTCCATTCTCATGGCCCTGTTTTTAATATAAAACTGTAGAGTATTAAGAATTGAGGAATTTAGTATCAGTTTCTCTCAAGCATCAGTTGCGCTTAAATTAATTTGTACAGCGATGACTACGCAGAGCTGTAACTCAGTTTACTCGTTTCTCAACAGTTTTATGGAACAGGCCCAGAGCGTAAAAAACTGCCACGCTACGGCAAAACTCTTTGCAATTCATAAATCGATTCATATTTCAAATGTGTTCGCAAGTCGGAGATATTAGTAGTATTTACGCGCTTTCTTTAACCACAAGTGAGGCCCGCACTTAGTCTAACTCTGCTTTTGTGCGAACGAAAGGAAACACTGAACTGGATGAGAATGTATGTAGTGATCAGTTTCTCGGCTCGGACCTGTTTACCTGCAGTTTTTGTAACCTACCTGTTCTGCCAACTGCTGCTCAATGTTCACAGATCGGGTTAGCAAATGATTCAAATTTTGAGTAACATTAAAACTGATCTGTCTGACTCGTTTCGAAGCAAAAATGATCAAAATTTCCCATAATTCTGCCATATTAAACTCTTGCTTGAACAACATACGATCTTCGCGATTGCCGCAGTGATGACTTGACAGCGAAAAAAATTGAATAGCACAAATGCAACGCTTGATTCGTTCATATGAAATAGGACGTCGACTCGTACATGAATAATTGTACAAAGAACGTCAAAAACAAGACAATCAGCTGTTGAGCAGATTTTATAGTCGATGATATTCAAGAACTGACAGCACGCAAAGAAAAGTGCATATGTTTAATAATTTTGCGGACTCAAATATTTCACTTGTATTTTTTTATTGCTAATCAGGTCACAAAATGACGAAACACAAAGGTACCTGTTTTTAATTGGAATTTCCAATATTGATGTTTGATTATTGATCTATGAGGCAGAGACGGAAAGCAAATAAAAGTATGATATATACTTTTTTGACGCAGTTGTACCCACACAGACAAATAACAAAGTGCGAAGAGGCAAAGAGATGAGCACAAAACGCATTGTAATCGCGGAGCTCATTGATACGTTTGTTAGAGATTTGGAAAGCAAAAATATAGGCACATTATCGCTGGGTCAAATTGCGAATCGTTGATCAAAGACCAAAAAGGAGTCAATCGCATAATCATTGAAGAAGATAATGAGGATGCTATTATGTCATCATGCACAGTTGGTCTCCTTTAGCGCTCTCAGGCTAATATTTTAGCAGTTCCGGTTTCACAGTACACAAGAAGCCATGCGAAGCCGTTTACTCAGCGTTTGGCTCAAGGAATTTGCTCAATTCTATAATTTACATTGTGCAGATAGTGATCTCGCATAAATATTGACGCCGTGTAGAGTTTGAGTCCGTGTTCATTTACAGCTGTAACATGCGCATTCTTTTATGGGTGATGTCAGCAACAGCTTGCAGCAGTAACTCTTCCACGCTGACGTGCGTCAGCCGACGACAAACAACCGCGTGCAGCCTGGGAACTCTAACACCTGCGTCTCTAAAGACAACTGAAGAAAGTAATCTTAAAGTCTCAACCTCGTATCATCAGCCCATTATTCGCTTTGACACCACCGTAGCCTGACACTTCCGCAACAATGATGAAGTCCGTTCTGCTTCTTGTCTTCGGTAAGTCATTAGCTCTTTGCCTCATACGGTGAGCAGGGTGGTCGCAAGCGCTAACCCAATTTATAACAGTTACTTCTGAAGACTGATCTCTTTGTCCTATCATAAGAACCGATTTCGATCGGGAATCATGAAGTTCGTTAAAATACTGCGCAATTTTTGCGTCTGAAAGAAGTGCGCTATTTAAAGTTGTAACTAAAAGAGAAAAATTCGTATTTTCTCATAAGTTTCACATTTAGACTTGATCAACTTTAATGTATAAGGTTGACCCTACCGTAAGATAAAACTTTGCAAAGTTACGCAAAGATTTGATGACGAAAGCTATTGTTAGTCGACAAAAGTGGTGCATCTCGCATTTATTGAGTTAAAATAAAGTTGGATATGAGTACAGATTCTGGCGCTCATAAAAGTACGGATGCAGAATTGCTGCATCCTGCCTGGCATGGCGCACCGTAACCTTTCAGCATAAGGCTTTAAGGGTATCAAAATTTGTCTCAAACCTCTTTATCTCATAATATAGTTCATGTGATCATGGGATTGGATTGAAATGGGTAAGATGATGCAAGCGATTTGAAAATATTAATTTGCTGAAACTGAAATAATTATAAATTAAGAAGTGCCGACTTTGCAGTTCTCGCTGCTTGCCAAGCCGATTTGTGTTCAATCTGCACGGACGTAGTCGAAATCGCCGTCGAATACGCACCGCAAGGAGAGGTTAGAGCATGATTTTTTTTCGTGGAATCTAACTTAAATCTTAGCCTAAGCCTCAGCATCATTTGTGCTAAAGACTATTCATTATAAGAGGAACAAAAACGTTATTTATTGATTTAAACTGCCCAGCGCCTCACCTCACGCCTTATTCGAGGTTACGGTCACATCGTTGCTGTGGATTACGCACTGAGGGTATTGAAATTCTCTCCCTTTATAAGCGCCATTGTTCAAAGTTTTCTGCGTCGCACCAAAAGTTTCCTAAGAAGTACACATAATAGTTGTTGCTACTTAGTTATCGCGGGCCATGGACACCGCGGCTCTGCGGTAAATTATTTTGGGAATAGACGCCTACGTAAAGATACAGTGGTGGCAGAGGCCGCATAGTAGTGAGACGGTAGCCACGCTTTAGACATAATAAGAAATTCAAAATAAAAAATTTCATATTATAAAGGGAATATCCGAAAAGCCGCTCGGGGCGGAGTTTTGAGTTTCAGATATGATTATAGCAAAGAATGTACCATTAAAGATTGGCCTTAGGACACTCACATAGGGACTGCAACCCATTATGGGTTCCCCCAATACAATCGTACGGGTAGGATGTTTTGGTGCGCACAACTCTCCAGAAGGTATTGCAACTCGGCGCACACTAAAATGGCCCTCCAAACCCAAATCCCACAGAAATATGGCGCAATGAAAATACAATGAATAACGAAATTAAGCCAACATTAGGAAGAAGCAGCTTACAAGTCCGTGTTATTGTCGCAAACTGAAATTGAAAAACTTTCTCCGCAAAATGATGCCCTAGGAGAGGTTTTTGTGAGGGGACAACTTTTTTGAATATTCGGCGTAAAGGAGGACTTAATAATTTTCAATGCACAAAAGTTTCAGTGTAACAATCTTTATAGCAGGCGCTGAACATAAATAGGGGGTTAAACCGCGAATGCAGTGAATTAGAGGGAGGAGGGTGCTACGAGAACATAATCTCTTCATGGCACTCTTGTACAATAATCGATTTGTTTACTGATTCTGTGGTGTTCCGTTTAGGATGCATTGAAGCAAAAATTGGACGAATATTGCGACGATCTTGGCGGTTTTAGCGGTATCTGCAAAGCGTTCTGTGATTCAGAGCTGCAGAACATACTCAAATATTTGGAAAGCGGCGATGTCAATCCCAAAGACGTCTGTCACGATATCCGTCTGTGCTAAAGATTTTTTAAGAGTTGATAAAAAAGAGTCTCGTTAAACGAGTTGATGTCGATACATTTTGCAAATACTGCGGCCAAAGCAAAGTATGACAGATTTATGCATTGACAAGTTGGTGATACTTTGGGCAAATTATGTCGTCATATGAGGCCATGAGATTCTTCCAATATTCACCGTGTGCGTTTTTATATCATAAAATCATTATTCGGCCATCTTGGGACACATCAATGCGCAACATTTACACATAGCTCATTGGTGATGAGATAGTGATTACTTCTTCCCAGCGTGTAGTTAAGCGGGCGGGACATCCTCTCCTAAGCCTGTCGATCTAACATAGTACCAGGTTTTGCCCAACATGAACACAATTCTAGTTGATTGCGAGGAAATATAGACCTGATTCAATGGCGGATTTAATAGATGCATTGGAGGACGGAGTCTGTAGCCTGTGGTTCTCTGTTTTCAAACCATCTAATGATGCGTTGCATCGTTGCCCCTTTTATCTAACCTTCTGCCACTTTATATGATGCGCGTGCGTTCAAAATACAGCTTGAATTTGTGCCACATCGCAGTTCAGTTTTACGCAGAACACGTATTTAGACAACGCTGTGAGAGTTATCAAGGCTTACACTGCTGCGGATCACAAGTTCATCACTACGAGACCATCGCATCGTTTTTTAAAGCTAACAGTCGATTTTTTCGTATTAGAAGCCAGGTTGAACAAGAGTGAATGAAATGCAAGTGACGCAGATCAAAACCTCTCAACACAGACATTCTTTTATACTTATTAAACAGCTATGCAACAATAAACTATACTTTGATTGTA